>CAAKHD010004743.1:9388-54122 GCA_901007705.1 Fistularia tabacaria
GGGGGGCGCCGGGCGCCGCGGGGGGGGCGGGGGGGGGGGGGGGCGGGGGGGGGGGGGGGGAGGCGCGGGGGGGGGGGGGGGGGGGGGGGGGGGGGGGGGGGGGGGGGGGGGGGGGGGGGGGGGGGGGGGGGGGGGCTGTGTGGTGGACACTAAAGGGTGTGGCCTCTCACCCAGGGACTAAGTGCTTTGGGGGAGTGGTTATGGAGTGTATAAATACTGGCATTCCCGAAAGTTCTTGAGTTGAATTGTTCTGTTGGTGTGTTAAGAATATAGTTGGAAACTCCTCTGCAAAGCCTCTGTCATTTCCTCAGTAACACACCACACTGTCCTCTATTTGTCCACTGCAACCCAAGCTTGCCATGATTCATTATAATCAATTTTTTGGTGTCTTAGTTAGATGGTGAAGGTTGATTCGCTGTGGCGACCCTTGAGAGGAAAAAGCTGAAAGGAAAAGAAGGAGACTTTTTTGATGTCTTAACCAAACCAGAAATGAACTACATTAAGTTCTGAGTTTTTGAATATATGGTATGTTGTGTACATCATTTTTGTGTAAGCTCACCGGGCTGAACGAGGAAAGAGGTTAAAACGTCATGAATTGAACACCATGACCGATGAAATGGCTGTGGAAACTTGGGAAGGTGAACAAAGCACGATTATGCTAACGAAATTAAGTTTAGTCATGATGCCACGATGCCTTCCAGGATTGTCGCATTAAATAACAAACCCAAGCACTGCAGAGAATGCTGCCAAAAACAATAGAGATGACTCAAATTGTAGTCGAGAAATACGTTAATAGTTACCATAATAACAGAGTAAATAAAGTCACCAATTTTTTGTTGCACTGCTTATTAAATATATATTTTATTCATCATTATTGTGTAATGCGATCATGTTCCATTCATTATGATTCATTTCATAGTGCAAATATTCATGGTTGTGTATACATCTGGAGGGAAAACATGCATTTTGCAAAAGGCAGCTTTGATACAGTGATTTCACCAAGCCTTTGAGTTTCTATTCTACTTTCCAATACTGAAATCATTCAAATATACAGAATAATTTGTACTAGCAAACCTGTCCAAAACTTGGTCAGTTAATCTGCATTGGCTCCATGTAAATCTGGTGGCCTTCCTTAGGTTAAGGTTTAACATGTCGTTTTCGGCCTTTCAGCCAAAAGGGGGTAAATGAATATTCAAAACCCATGGCTTGATTCTTTAAAATATTGGAAATGCTAAACAGTTACTCACAATTACTCACAGATTAACAATAATCTAAATCATTCAAGAAATACCTGACCCTGAGAATGGGAGCAAGCGCATCTTCATCTTCATCAACTCATGAATGCTGCACTTATTTACATTGGTATGCAATTTAGTGCATTTGACCTCATTGAATAATGTAATTGGCGACAAATTTGAGAGCGCATTTTGATTTAAACCTGCCCATTTCAATGGACTGACAGTGACCTCCAGTCAAATTGCATAAAGCACATGTTTTGCAGAACCCGTAATGCTGCAGCTGCCCATGTAGTGGACTTGGGCCTAAGAGCCCAACCAACAGGATGGTACTTACCTGTAGGGAACTAGTGATTCACTGAATAATTCAACTCAAACAGACCGGTTTAAACATTAATCGGTGAGTGGGAGTTCCCCTCTGCCCCTCTCTGGGGACATAACACATGGAGGAGACACTCTAATTGCTAACTCTTGTCCAGTAGAAGTCTTTAATTAAAATGGAAGTCGATTAGAACTGCCTTGGAGCTCAGCTTGTCGACCTATGGAGAGTGGCAGAGGGTGACGAGCAAAGTATTCCACTCTGTAGCCTGCTCTTCCGAAGCAAAAATTACATGCAGGGATACTGCTGTAGAGTGGAACAAGTCATATTAAGCGAGTCAGTTTGGTTCTTTGGATCAATTTACAATTTGGATCAAAATGTAATACTTTTTTTTCTCTCTCACTACCATAGATGATAATAAATTCATTTGAGGCTTGTAGTTTTATGTTCTAAAAGAGACCCCACTATATGCTGGTCAAATAATACTGTACATTTTTTACAGAAGTTAAAACTCACAAAATTAATTATCTTAATTTAACTTTGATTAAATGTGAATTTCCGAGTAAGTACAAAACACGGAAGAGTATAGGAGTTCCTGACAAATGAAGAGGACAAAAGTATGAGTAACTTAAAAAAGCGTAAAAGCTTCCGGTGCCCTCCATAATTTCCCAAATAATGAAAAAATGAAAATAGTCAGAGTCAATCAATATAATTTAAATCAGGAAATTTCTGCAACCTCCACTGATTGAATTCCAGGGGGTGTCCTTTATTTCCAGGCTAAATCAGGTCGCGTTCTGACACGCACATACAGCAGTTCATAAATTAGACAGAATTTTGAGATATGCAAATGAAACTGCTGTGCTGTAGGAAAAAAAATCCCATCTAGATGGTGAGAAATCAATTGTAAAATTTATCATCAGTTTAATATTATCGTTAGTAGAATATACTGTATGTAAACACAGGCAATAGTTCCAGAGAAATTCATTTGTCAGTTGCAGAAGAAGCGAGGAGCTGAATAAATTATATTAGCCCGACATATCTGTCATGATATGACAGATTTATTAGAAAGCATAGGGATCTCCTATCACCTCTTTCAGTCATAGTGGTCTCAATTTTATGCAGAACATGGTGAAAAAAAATGAATCCTTCCTATGGTTACATATATCGCATTGACATAGTCTTATAATCAAATCAATTCCAAATAAAAAGAAGTACAGAGATTGAACAACAGCAGTTAATTTTGACCAAGAAAACACAGATCCAGCTTGAGTGAGGTAATGACATACAGAGTATGTGCTATCGTTAATGCTGTTGCAGTCCAAACAAATTCATCCAGTCAGGATTCACTTAAAATATGTTATGTCTTCAATCATGGATAATTGCGAGTGGTAATTAGCATGCGACCCAGCAGCATTATCTTTGCATATCATGGTACAGGGAACGATTTTCCAACCATAACCCTGAATGTTAGTTTACGCAATGGTTTGGACAAGCTGACTGATCATGGTGTGGAGTCATTGAAAAGACAGAAGTGCTATGAAGAGCCCTCACGCCAACCCTCCCCCCATCAGCACCACAAGCACCACCTCCGCTTCACAGGTCTACCTAATATCGCATTTACAAACCACCCACCTACCCACCCACCCCAAACCTGCTTGCACTTTTGACCCCATCAATGTCAGCCTCTCCCCATGGAAATTTACTACAATCAAAATGCACCGCTGAGGGATCTATTGATCCATATCACCCTCATTCTCACAGTCATTATTATCATCCTCTTCGACAATTCTCTGTGTGGGCAGAGGAGGCACTCATATGTTGCTTTTGAGGGGACACTTCATTATGGGCTGATCTGAGAGCCACAGACTGGAAACAATAATAACTGAGAAGTGATGCTTGGGAGAAGGTTTAGGGCTCTTGACGATCATGCTTTTCTCCTGTACAGCAAGGGTCAGTGACAAGAGTTATGTTGCCCTCAAACGATGCAGCATGTACAAATAGAACCGGGGTTGGGATGGGGGCTGAGAGGGGATCACTTAAAATAAGAGATTTCTCCAAAAGAAGATGTTTCACCTTTTTTGCAGAAAACATCATTATGCTGCAGAAGAGCATCAATATTTCATATGAATAAAGCTTTTGCTGAGTCTCACATTCATTTTGTCTGTCAAGAAAAAGTCTCTGAAAAAGAATCCACTTTGCAGTAAACATTTCTGCTGCTTATTTTTTAAACTCAGCATTATCAATGCTTGTCAGCTCCATTTTCTTTCCATTTTCTTTTACTTAGAGATGCATGCTAACATATGATGGCTACTGGTATCGCATTGTTTATGTCAATACGTTTTTTTACATTTTCTCCTCTTTTGCACATGTGACACTATATGGGTAAAGGCCTTACATAGCAAAACATGAGTATCATGAGTATAATATATTACCACATAGTGTATTTTAGGGGACTTGTGTTTTATGTATTGTAAAGATTCATTGAGGAGTTTCAACTGCTAATGATTCAGTTGGACTCAAATGAATAGTTTTTTTTGCTCTCCTTTCCAAGTGTTATATGTGAGTTATTACTGTCCTATTTAGCTGATAACTGAACAAAAATTACTTTTATGTCAGCATGCTCCACACAGATAGGAACAAGTTGGCATGAGAGCCCTACAGTGCCTGTAGGACCCAGATATTAATAAAGGAAATCTAAAAAGCATGTCACCAATACAAGTTGATGTAGTCATTCCAGGATTTCTGTGTGAAGCCTCGAACGATGAAGGTTTGTCCAAGTTAGAACAAAACAAAGACCCAAAGGCAGAAGAACAATGGCCGAAACAGGAATCCAAGTGAGTGGAGGCTGTATTGAATAAGATCCATTTAACACCAAATAGAAAATAGGAGAAATAAACGGAAAACTTCAATCGTGGCTATAAATAGAACACAGAAGGGAACACAGATCACAAAACAAAAATATACATTTGAAAACAAAGCTGATAGCCTGTCAAACACAGTGACTAATTTGCTTGTGCATGAGGAAGCCTAATGGTAAGACACAATCTTAAAAGTGAATCAGGAAGCTGACATATTACAAATAACAGAACATAAGAACATCATAGAAACTTGCAGGATTTGTCATTCACTTTTCCCATTGTCTACATGGGTTTTCTATGCTTTCACAGTCCACTGTCACTTCACAAAATGTCTTGAATTCCTTTTAGGTGTAAATAAGGGAATGAATAGTTAAATGTCTTCATAAGTGGCATCAACTGGTGACCAGTCCAGTGTGTACCCTGCCCCTTGCCCAGCGTCACCTGGGACAGGCCACCGCTATCAACCCATCATGTAATGCTGTGATGATGAAACCAATCATGTAACACACACACACACACACACACACACACACACACACACACACACACACACATACACACACACACGCACGCACAAACAACACATGAGTCTAAAACTCAATGAATCCAAACTTATAATTTTCAAAATTAAAAGTTAAGTTAAGTCTTATTAAAAAAGACGAAGATCTAATCGCAGGCTCAGACTGCTCCGTTCTGCCTGTCACATGGTCCAGAGCTTGTACAGCCCTTCGAGAGCAAGTCATTTCTTAATTCTTTATTCTCAGTTTTGTTGTTTTTTTTAATCAAGCTTTCATTTATTATTCCAAGTGTAAACAAAATCTATGGTAAGATTAGAGCTTTGTTGAGCAATTGATTGTGTTTTCCTCTGTTGTGGCTTGGACTTAACTGTGTTCTATGAATTCAGGCAGATGGGGGATGATTATTTCAGTGTGCTACAAACCACAGAGTGCACCACCGATCACATGCCCACCACAACACGGATAAGTGAAGAGGGACAAAACACTTGAACAGCAACCTGCTTTCCCTGCTTGCTGTAACACTATAATAATAAGATTACATAATTGTTCTTTCCTTAAGTTTTTTGAATTTAGTGAAAAGCCACAGATAATCTCAGATTACTGATCATATTCAAAATACTTTGGTTGAGAGTACAACTAGTGAAATCCTAAAGTATGTTAGTTTTTACCACCTCCAGCCTTACAGATTCTTATGGGCAAAACATACAATGTTCCATCTGTGTCAAGAAGCTTGGTGGCAGATTACACCATTGTCATTTCAATTCACACACAAAACGCCTGTCAGTGAGGAATGGTTATCGGTTTTAAATATAAACAGGAAATAATGAGGCATTGGGCACTGTTGGATAATTCGTGCTATTGTGAATTTCAGATTAGGGACACAACTGCGAATCGTGCCAAAGATTTTGAAGGGACAGGGGGGATTCAGAGTTTGTTTCAGGCAAATGTACCCTCCTTGTGTCGAGAAATACAACAATCTGTTGATGATATACTAAATGGACAGAGCCCAAAACAGAATTTAAAGCAGTGTATTCATTCAGCCATGTAATTTTTGCAGCTTTTGTCTCATATTTTTCCTTCCCAAGCAGGGTGTTATTACCATACTCTGCTGTGCATGTGTGTCAGCAAGCTCAATGCAGGAGGCCTACTTTGTTCATTTATTAATAATTCTAGAACTGAGCTGGATTTTTTTCCTCTGCCTCCTAATACTATGGCAACCAGTCGCAAAGTTTTGATGACATCAGGGTCTATTTTGCGGACAGAAAGAGGAAAAATCCGTCCCAACATTTTCTCATAGCTGATGTTCACGTGTATCTTTTGGTTGGACAAAGGCAGTCCATCTTTCCAGTCAATGGAGAGCCTCTCATCTCCTTGAAAAGAACTCAAAATCTACCCACAAGCAGACATCAAGCACATTGCACCACCAACCAGCTGCTTGTAATGCAGACACAGAGTGGGGTGCTGCAGGCAGCGGGCTTGCTTGGGAGGATTACTTCACATTTCAGCTCAGTTTCTATTTGATATTGCAGTGTATTTCATCGCCCTACAATGTTGGGGCTTTTTGCCTCTCAGTGGAGCAACTCACCTCCACGAATTAGGAACTGCAGGATCCTGTATTTTCCTTGGTCAAGAAGGGCAATTTTATTCTTATACAACCTATCCTAATGAAACTGATCACATGAAGTCCTTCTATAATCCAGCAGCCTTCTGCCACCCTTAACGGAGGATAAGCGATATGGAGACATGAATGAATGAATCAATTTAAAAAATATTTAAAATAAAATTGAGTATTTGTGCCTGGAGCTTTTGATCCTGTGATTAAAGGTACAAGAGGTAATTTCTGCTAGAGGGAATCAACATTTGCCACCATCATGATGGTTAGTTGCTTAAAGGAATCGTTCACCAATAATGGTTTGCAGTTTTTAATCTACTTTATCATGTTTAAAAAGTTTAAAACATTATTATGTGGTACTGTTGTGTTGTGAAACAACTGGAGTGTTTTTTGAAATGTATCAAAATTACATTTGACCTTCATCAGAACAGTGCTGACATAAATCATGGATATACTTTCATTAGTTAAGCTTACAAGGTCAAAGCCTCCACGTCCTAAACCGAACCACTGGCACTTTGTGTAACTTCAAGTCCACCTTCAAATTTTATTTATAACCTAAACCTCAGGAGGAACTGAAGGGGTTCTCTTGACCTGCTGTACAATGATCCAAGGAAATCAATTAAGATTGTTTATAAAATCCCTGTACAATTTTGTGGGATCTCTAAAGATATTTGCAATATGTTGGATAGGGCAGCATGATGGGCGGCATGGTGGCACAGTGGTTGGAGCTTCAGTCTCTCAGCTGTGTTTCTGGGTGGAGTTTGCATGTTCTCCCTGTGTCTGCGTGGGTTTCCTCCCACAGTTCAAAAACATGCAGCAAGTTAATTGGAAAAAAAATTAGGAAAATTACCCCGAATGAGTGAGTGTTTGTATGTACATATGACCCTGCGATTGACTGGTGACCAGTCCAGGGTGTACCCCGGTTAGGCTCCAGCATCCCCCGCGACCCTGAGTGCAGGATGAGCAGCAGATGATGGATGGATGGATATTGATGTGATATGATGGTAATCGGGTAATGAAAAAAAAATGGATTAATTCAGGGTCGAAATGTGAGCTTTGCCTGCAGTCTGAGACCTGGAGGTTATTCTGCTACACCAAATTCAGTCAAAAAACTTTTATTTTCTGAATAAGGTTGAAGGATCCTTTGGCTGCTGGTGCAGATTAGGACTCTCCAAGCACCACTGGGTTCTACTTGTCAAAAACAGATGTTCCAGGTGAAGTTTCTCTGTTTGCATTTGTGCCACCAGTTCCCATCACAGAGGGAGGCATACCATATGATCAGAATTTCTACCCGAGGACGTAACCCCCTGCAGCTGCCATTTCAGCACTGATAGGTCATTGGCATTTCACCCATCGGGGTTGAAAGTGACAGGGTCGAAGTCAACAAATTTAAAAACGTAATGTTGGTTAATTTGCTTACAGTGGCTGCGCAAGTGGAAGAAACAAATATTGCTCTGAAATTACATTCAGAGGTCAGAAAAGAGTGGGTGGTGGTTCACAAGATGCCATGACTCGGATGTTATTCCACCCTGGATTAACTGTGCTTGCCTCATCAATATTCATTTAGTTGTAACTATTTCCTTAAAATAACCCAGACAAAACAAAAAAATACTTTTAAATAGAAATTAAAAATAAAACATATGTAAGTCCACCGTCAGTCACATTTGATTGCCTTTCCATTCGCCCCATTTGTATCTAATCATTAGATCTTTTCCTGCTTTTGGGTTGAATTTATCTTTTGATGTCTCATCCAATCTGCCATTCTGCACACAATGGTCTGGTCTGCGTCTCTGCCAAGGAGGAAAATGAATAACAAATTAAATATTGCAGCAATAATGAGGAGGGAAAACATATTATCTCCCAGGATGACCAACGTCAGTCACTTACTCCCTGCAGAGATCTATCATATGAAGGAAGAGCGGGTATAATATTTGACGGTGGCAAATTTACATGAACCATTAAACAATGATGTTATTGGGTCAAATGGCTAAGAATTGTCAAATTTTCACTCCCCGAGACTTGAATCAAAGGCTGCCTCAGGAAGTTATAACAAGCAAGACTGAAATCAACATTTCATGAACTACTTGTTGAGACTGGAGCTATGTTGTCACACAAGTTTCAAGGAAGCATCATCCTGTACTAATCCCTGTATATCTTTATTTTGTGCGCAAGCTACACAACATAATTAGTCACCTCATCAGATTTTTTACTTCCTATTTCTATAGTAAGCCCTACAACAAATAGACACTAAATGACATAGTTGTTACTCTATTACTTTGCCAATGCTGCCTGCTTGCCAAAAAAAATTCATCCTGCAGGCTGTCCTCCCGCTCAGTGACTCGGCAGTGGTGGGGAAAAAAAAAGGACAACAACAACAAACAATCTGTTTGGCTCCCCAAACATATTTGTGGTTTATGCACCAGTCTCATTTTGTTTGTGTACTGGAATCATAATTTCTTGGACACTGTTCAAGTTGGCATCTAAGTCAAAATATATTCCATAAATCATCAAATGAATGCGAGGCACTTCAACGTTTTATTATAGATCACTGATGCACTGAAGCAAGAAACTCAGCCATTGTAACAGATGCTGACCATTCAGTGTTGACAAACAAAAAATGGGGAAAACTTTAGGGAAATTGAAAATTAACCCTTTTCCTCAGAGTACATATCAATGTCGTAATTACATAAACAAGGCTGGAAACATGGAGCACAGAGATGGTGTTTTCTTGATATGCTGATCTATCCTTCATCCAACCTTATAACTTTATCCAAGAATTAATAACAAGGTAATCATTGGTAGCTTCAGATCTGAAGTCAGAAAAAAGAGCAGCTTAATACTTAGGACTGCTTGATAAATTGTTTTTATCGGACCGTGCCAGACTCGCGGGCAGAAGAATTACACATTTGTTGAGCAGCAAAAGCTGAAATGGGAAAAAGTAATTTTTTTGTTTTGTCTGGGTTATTTTAGGGAAATAGTTACAACTAAATGAATATTGATGAGGCAAGCACAGTTAATCCAGGGTGGAATAACATCTGAGTCATGGCATCTTGTTAACCACCACCCACTCCTCTTTGACCTCTGAATGTAATTTCAGAGCAATATTTGTTTATTCCACTTGCGCAGCCACTGTAAGCAAATTAACCCACATTACGTTTTTAAATTTGTTGACTTCGAACCTGTCACTTTCAACCCGATGGGTGAAATGCCAATGACCTATCAGTACTCAAATGGCAACTGCAGGGGGTTATGTCCTCGGGTAGAAATTCTGATCCAGTGGCATGCCTCCCTCTGTGATGGGAATCAAGGGCAAAAAGGAAAACAGAGAAACTCCACCTGGAACATCTGTTTTAGTATCATCAGCATCATCTGAACCATTGTATGTTTTAGTTTGCAGCATGTGTGAAGGATGTTAAAATGAGGGAATTTGAAGTATTGACAAGTTTTAAACCGAAAGAGCACCTACATAGGAGACCACATTTAGGGTGGGATGTACAAATGATTTTTGAGTTTGTGTAAAATCAATATAACCAATGTGAACAAATGTACAGGACTACGGCTTTCAAATAAGCAATATATCATGCAAATAATATTGTGGAGGATGTGAGTAAATCAGGCATTTGGAGTATATACTTAAGAATTTAAGGAAATTTGTACAATATTCTGTATGTGCAGCTCAAGAAGTATGTTTTAATGTTACAGTTCAAGTAACTGGAAGGAATTGAAATCACTGCTCCCTCTTTCTAATTTAATTTTTGTTGTTCAGTTGATATAAAAAAATCACATGCTTTCACAGAGCAGAATTTCAAGTCAGATTTCAAATCAAGATGATGAAAATATATTTTTCTTTACTCAGGGGTCAGTTCTCCTGTGCGGTTTGTTTATTCCAACCAAAGAATAAATTTCACATCCCAACTTGACCCTGCCCATTAACCCCCCCTATTTCTACAAGGTCCCCTAAGCAATGCTTTGGGGGCCATCCAATGAAAAGCCTTCTGATCTGGTTGTAGTTAAAGCTGATATGCCAGATCTAAAATAAAATGTAGTGGCAGTTAAAAAAAATATTGGTTTGTCCTGTTTCCATCCTACAGGTTTGAGCCAATCCTTTTATGATATCAAGATGTCAGCCAAATATGTCTAAAATGAAAGGGATTTCAGGCCAAACATTTTCACTCATTGGCAACTATTAAATACTAAACACATGGGGGATCAAAGCATGTGCTAAAAAGAAATAATAATGTTTTTTTACTTTGATCATTCCTACAGCATATTGAGAGAACAATTAGCTTTTGTATTGAATTTAATACATTTGAACAGATTTTAAGGAGGAGTAGCTTACACCTACAACAAAATGTAGGTCTACCCGTTTTTGCAAGTACAGCAGCCAGATAACTTTTTCCCCCGTGGTTCACCTTAGTCCAATGTTTAAAACATTGTCGTAATTCACGCTTATTCTGCAGTTTCGTGCACTGATTTCTATAGGTGTAATTAAATACAGCATTAGAAGTCATCCATGAATTTTCAAGTTTTCAAACTAAGTTCATCCCTAAACACCCCTTAGACCCACTGCAAACTCCTAGCATGACAATATCTAACTACTGTTTGAAAATAATGCAGCATGTCGAGTTATAAAGAGCTAAAGTTCTTGTATCCCACAAACTTTCCCCAGACGTTTGAAAATATGGAAGACAATATTCTATAATAAGGAAGAAAAAACCTAAATGTATTACCACTTTCGTAAAATGATTTGGGTTGCAGAGTCACTCTTTATGAACTTGATCCATATGAAAAAACGACATTATATGCATTGCTATGGGTTAACAGTATTCCATTCTGCTACATGCTGTCAGACCTGAGGGGTTTCAGGATTCCAGACAATCACAGAGTTATATGATGTTATAAGGATGTTTGGCTGGAGGCTTTTCTGACTTAAAATGATTCACAGATTGTCATCCTGGACAAAATAGATGATAATACAGAGTATACAGTGAAACTGGGGTTATGTTACATCTTGCCAAATTGTGCACAACTGTCTTTTTCTTTGTAATAGAAAAGGTACATTAGAAAAGCGCCAAATATTATATGTGCATGTTTCTTCACTCTTCAAATTTATGGTTTTAAGGGGCATTGTTTGGTGACCATTAGTTATCGTATTTGTCGGTTATCTAGTTTTCTGCATCTGGCAGGTATACTTCACACATCATTACAAATAATTATCAGCTGTCAATTTATGTGGAAAAGGATAAATAGACATTTTTTGCAAATATTTGGGCAATCACCTGCCCTGGGACACCTGTGGGATCCAATTTTCTTTCCTCATCATTCAAGCTAAAGGTGCTGGGTTTAAAATAATATTATTAGAGATAGTTAATACTTAATCAAGTATTTAGGGTCAACAGTCCAGAGCAATGGAGCGTGTAGAAAAAGGTAGAGAAATGATGGGCTGTTGCAAACGACCCCTACCCCATCCCCCTCATTCAAGACTTCTCCGTTCTGCTGTCAGGTGCCACCATTTTTCCCAAGGTATATCTTATGCATGCTTATCACCAGGTGCCCATACTTGCCCCAAACCGCGGTGGTCAACCGTTTGGGCTTTTCGAGTTCCAGCGCATGCCTTTCAGCTTGAACGGTACCACTCAGACGATGTACCGGTGGCCAGCCCGTTGGCTGACGAGCTCCTGGAGCACCTGACACAGGTTTTCCGTCATCTGGATGAACACGCCGTTATTGTCAACCCTGCAAATTGTCAGTTTGAGCGGTCGGCGATTGACTTCCTGGGCCATCACACCGAAGGTGTGAGCGGTGACTAACTTTATCGGCTCGGCCTCGGTCAGGGCATTGCAGGGTTCTTGGGCATGGTGAACTTCTACAATCGTTTCCTCCCTCACGCTGCCCACCTCCTTAGTCGCTTTACAGGGCTCTGCTGTCCAGGCGGGGGAGCGACACATCAGACTGGAGCGGGTTCAGGCTTTAAATGGGGCTGAGCGCACCCTGGTAAAGAAAGCCCTTCCGGCCCATCGAGCACCTGAGGTGCCCGTAGCATCTACGACTCACATGTCTGACATCGCTGTTGGGGCCATGGTTGAAAAGCGGGTGGCGAATGCGTGGCAACCCCTTGCGTTCTTTAACTGCAAACTCCAGGATAGCGAACGCAAGTATCGCGTTTTTGACAGGGAATTGTTGGCCCTGTATTTGGCGACGCATGATTCCATGTTTTCTTCTCATTTGTGGTGTACGTGGATCACAAGCTGTGTCCAAAGTGGCAAAGCCGCAGTCAGCCCACCAGCAGGAACACCTTGTGGCCATTTCTGAGTTTATGATGGACATTCAACATGTGGCAGCCCCGTTGCAGGAGGTAGTAGTGCAGGAAGGCAACAATGCCCTCCTGTTTGACGTCTCTACCGCCCATCCCCACCCTGTGGTTCCGTTGGCCTGGCGTCAGCGTGTTTTTGACTTGGTGCATTCCCAATCGCATCTGGGCGCCCGAGCGTTGGTGAAATTGGTGAGTGCTAAGTTCGTCTGGCCTGGCATTCATAAGGATATCAAGGAATAGGCAGCCACGTATGTGGCTTGCCAGTGGGCTAAGATTCACCGGAATGTTAGGGTGACCCTCGAGCTATTTCCAACTTTGGCCAGGCGTTTCGACCCTGTGCATGTCGACCTTGTAGGCCCTCTGCCTTCTTAAGAGGGTTTTATGGACCTGCTCACCGTGGTCAATCGGACCACCAGGTGGTTTGAGGTCGTTCCGCTGTCCTCCACGGCAACCTCACTGGCTGGGTCATTAGGGGTTACAGTACATCGTACAACATCATACCACCCTCAGGCTAACAGCTTGACGGGCACCCGGCCACTATTTCCTCACATGTAGCTCACCGCTTGCCTCTTCAGCCCCTGTACGACGGGTCGTTTTGGGTCCTCGTTCCCAATGTGGTTGCCCTCCGTTCAGGACCCCAGCAGCGCCTTCAGGGGTCCAGCTTCTAGTGTTCCCGGCTGTTTTGACTGGGGAACAACTTAGCTGTTATGGCAGGCCTATCAGGCCTCCAGTAAGGCACTAGTTTGTGCTCCAGTGTCCCTTTTGGGTGTGCGGGGGGGCTGTGTGGTGGACACTGAGAAGTGCACTGTGTGCTGTTGTGTTGTTGGTGCTCATTATTAAAGTTGAACTCATCAATGACACCAAGGCTCCATCATCAATTATTCCTTGCTAAGCACCACAGAAGTAAACATTATCCGACTCAAATTCCAAATGAGCTTATATTTTCTGTCAAAACAATAAAATATCTCAGGTTCAACATCTTATATGTTGTTTATTTTCTATTGGGAATGTAATATGCAATTATGACAATTGTTAATCATTTACATTTGTTTTTGATACACATTTTACTCATTGGTCCAATTTGTTTGTTATATAGGTTTTAAAAAGAATGTTATTTTATATTAAACATCATTATTGTGGTAAAAACCTCTGGGTCAAATCAATCTCCCTACAGCATTTTGATTGATTAACTCTAAAGATGATCATCGGGCATGGCATACCTGCGCTCCACAGTTTTGTATGCGGAGACGGTGAGTGGTTGTTTTGATCAGGTACTGATTATGTCAGTTTCCATTTCCAGCTTCAGCATTAAAGGAAGGACGGCCAGCACTTTACATCAGCTTTATGCTGATACAGACTGAGGGTTGGGTATTGGTATGGCGCTTGCAGTGCAGAAAAAACATGCCCTCTCTCAGGAATATTTGTTAATTAAAAACAGAGAAGTTGTTCCTCTTTGGTCAACCCCTCTGCTCCCTCTTTCCTTCTAACCACTGAACCGCCTTCACCATTCTATGACACAAACAGAAGATTATCTTCGGAAGCTAAAGCTCCCGGAAGTAAATTGGCTATTTCTCACCACTGAAGAATTATTTGCCTTTGAGAATGAGACCATAATATAACAATTTCTAATTTGTTATTATTAAGCTCTAACATAAGTGCAGGTTTCTTAACATTTTGAACATCTGGCTCAGATTCAAAAGCATTAATATTTTACCACAGAATTCATTTAGTGTTTCTAATAAGGAACAAATTGTGAGAAAATGCTAATCAGATTTTATTAGGGTGAAATAACAGTCATGTGTTCGCAGGAAGGCATTTATGCTCTGTTTTTGTGTAACCCCATCCCCCATCACCCACCCACCTACTGCCACCAGCTCTTGAACACGCACACACACACACACACACACACACACACACACACACACACACACACACACAAATGCACTCAAAACATGTTCACTTCCCTTTTCTCCTCATGCTGGTTTCTGTATTCCCTCTCCTCAACAACATGCGTCACTGCGCAAATGGAGACCAGTTGAAAATCGTGACAGAGTTCAAACACTTTTTATTAAAAGAACACCAGATGGCTTTGACAGCATCTAAACTGATCTGCTGTTCAAGTTGGCTGGATGTCATGTGAAGTTTTTTGGGCTGATCCCCTCAACACACACATTTAGAAACATGGAGAACAACATAGACTGTAATGCCACTCTTGTCTTGCTGTGCCCTGGGTTCAGGATACTGTAAGAGTGATACATTTGAAAAAAAGCATTGTGTTTTCAGACAAATCTGAACACACAATTATTTTTGAGTTCGACTTTGCTGTATCTCACTGTTATAGACTAAAATAAAGGCTTTATTCAATTCTTTATTCGATCCTTCCCCAGCCATTCACTACCTGGAAAGATCATCGAAGTCAAGGTTGAGAGCATTATGTAAGCCGGCTGTCGAGCTGCAGCATTAACAGCTGGTCGCGTAGCTGAATCCTATTCTCCAGGTTACCATGGTTGTGTCAATAAAGTTGTGTTATCGGATCTGTGAAAATTGCACTGAACTGTCGACTTCTCTATACTGGAAACATATACATTTGCTTTGACTTGTGGGTGAAATCAAAATACCGGTCTGGTTTCACCTATAGTGACTGTAGGTGTAAAAGGCGAAAGATGAGTGTGTTACAGACAAGCCATCTTATGTGTGAAGGATTAATAGATCTTGAACTGCAGTTATGTGGGTGCAATGGCTGATACTCAACACTGGTTAACTAAAACATTTATTTGGTATTAAAACAAATGACATTGTTAAACATTGATTCTGGAAATAAAGTTTTATGTCTAGAAAACTGATCTTCGTCATCTGGTTTCTCTGTTGGTTCCATTATTTCTTTCAGATACCTTCCATTCACAACCAATCATCCTCATCTTCTATGACAATTTATGGCTGCACAACAGTGGTAGTGGCTGGACATGACCTCTGCTTGTACAGAACGGAACTGAATTCATTTGCAAAAACTCCATAACTGCTCTCCATCTCGGGGGCTGAGTAAACCTCAGTCATTGTTCAAATTGCACAAAATCATGATGGAGGTGCTCTCACCAGCCTATGACTTATTAAGTAGGTGGCTCTTTATTCCTGCTTTTGATCGCTTTGAGAGAGCTTATCAAATCATGTTGTCATGGAAACCATCTGTCTATGAACCACCTGTGTTGGTGAGGCAGCTATGATTCTAAAGTAGTTCACAGTAGGGCAACTGAGAACATCTAAATGTAAACTCATTGCCTCAGGAATGATCCAGTTACACTGCGGATGTTGCTTGCAGTTGGTTCTGGTAGCATGACCTGATCTTTCATGTGGATGCCAACAAGAAGACCCAAATGTCTTTAAAATTTCAAGAGAAAATTTCAAGAGAAAACATTACCACATAGTTTTCAACCCAGACAACAATTTGAAAGAATTATTTGTCAAGGCCAGACTGAGATGGTTCGGCCATGTACAGAGGAGGGATAGGGACTATATTTGTAGATGGATGCTGGAATGGGAGATGCCAGGCAGGAGGTCTAGAAGAAGACCGAAGAGAAGATTTATGGACGTAGTAAGAGAAGATATAAAGGTAGTTGGTGTGAGAGAGGAGGATACAGAGAATAGGGTTAGATGGAGGAGGTTGATTCGCTGTGGCGACCCCTGACAAGGGAAAAGCCGAAAGGAAAAGAAGAATTTGTCAAGGCCAGAGCTTTTGACACTCCTCATGAATCATTTTGAAATGTTTAGATGACATTTGCCTTGAAGTGGGTTATCGTGTAGTTATTCATGGCTCTAATTTCGGAACTACAGCTGTCTGGTCAGATGACTTTGAAAACTCCTCATATTCCATTTCTGTGGAACTTCACCATTAATGCTGGGCTTACACCCAATGAATTTCACAGTCGCAGACTTGAAACGGAAAGTCGGAAGGAAATCCAGGAGTATTACTGGAGTCGCAGCGCACTCCTGTTATCTTGGCTGTTAAGTGAAAGGTGTTAATCTTGGTCTTAGAGCAGTCTTTTCCTCGTCTTGGGCTTACGACAATATCAGTAGTGTTTGATGTTATTGCAAGTCTCTCAGGGTTTACGGTGACGTACACGATCAACAACCAACAGATGAGCTCCAACAAAACTGGAAAACTTGGTAGACAAACAATCAACAGAGTGGTATTGGTTGCAGAGAGGGTATTTGTTGGCAATATGGATTAATGGACCGTCCAGAAAGAGGAGCTGGTGGAGCTGTGGGCAGAACTGCCTTGCTTGGACAATGTAAACTCTCCAACGTATTAGGACCGAGGGGAGAAGGAAAAGGGATGGACTGAAATAGCAGAGGCTCTGCAAATACAGGATGAAAACCTGGTCTCAGACTAGGCTGAGACTTAAAACTCTAAAAACTAGTCTTTCAATGTAAGATGATAGTTTTACACACATCAGGGGCAGGTGTAAGATGATCATTTTAAACGAGTCTTGTAAATCTCTTCAACGCCTTCAGATGTATGGGTGGCATAAAGCTCATCTTAATTTGAAATGATGCCTGATTCTACTCATCCAACAAGTTCCTGGCACCCCTCATAGATTTAGATACAAAAGATCTGTCATCATTCTAATGCTATGTCTTTGCTGGTTGTGATGAAGAGCATATTACAAAAAGCGCTACTGGATGAACTGGGTCTCCTGTCAATAGTTGAAGAAACATTCATGTGAGGAGAGCTATAATGAAACCTATCGCAAGTACTGCTTCTGTGCAGAATAGAATTAGGGATGCTTTGCCGTAATGATTGCACATCATACTGTAGGCATTTGGAACAAAATAGTCCTCATCAGCCTGCTGAAGCTCTCAAGACAGCAGAAGGTGTGATGTGCTTTTGCTGCGTTGACTCACATCAAAAACTAGTTCAAACACTAGTTCAACTAGTTCAATGGACACTAACTTGATGTAATCTTATCATATGTATTTAGCTTTATTTATCTGCTGCTGGTGTATTTTGCTAAATCCCAGCATATAAGAAGGTAAGGAAAGGGATGGTGACATCAGTTTTCAGCAGGATTTCATTTGCAACTTTGAGCATTTTTTTGTGAATTTTAAATATTCAAGAGGTGTTTGTTTTAGCCATTGTGAAGGCCTTGAAATAAAATAAAATAAATGAATAAATGCATCAATGAATTCTCACGTTCCACCCATACCTATACTGCATTTGGACTTTTCGAAAAGAAGTGAACAGCAAAAAAAAGTTTTCATTTGAAATTCTGAGTTTAATCCAAAATTCCAATGTGAAGAATAATATTTGGCAAATGTATGTGCATGTATTCAGAGTTGACATTTGATATCTTGGCTTTGACCCCATCAGTTTCCCTTTGGGGGACATGAAACTGAGCACAACAGGGAGTGAAAATACGAATTCCTTCCCAAGGGTAAGTTGACAGTCTCGAGAGACCTCAACATTGGGAGGCTTTTGAAATGTTACAACAGCAGCAGTTGCAGAGACAGCAGTATAGCTCCAAGCGACAAGTGAGCACATGGTGGCATGAAATAAAAGTGTTTCTGGTTTGTATTGGAAAAACCTGGAAAAGGTGGACTCCACAGTTGAATCCAACTTCACTGAAATCAGTTTCACCGAGTTTTACCCGAATCACACCAGATGCCCCCTGAAATTCAAAATTAGGAGGTTGGTTCAGACTTGAATCTCAAACATGGCCAAAAACAAAATAAAAGTCCTCCCTCGGTTGTAACTCCTTATTTGTAATTTGTATGTATTAATTTTACATATGGCATGATATTTATTTACATGGCTGATTATGCAATGGTATATCCATCTGTTACTGCTGAATATCACCTGGAGCCATAAGATGGCATGGTAGGCATCAACATTATAATACATTGGCTGGAATTCACACATTTCTAACGTTTTACCAAGGCAAGTGTTAAAGAAGAACATAGCCATAAAAGCATTTTTAGCAGAGGAAATTATCAGGAAAGAATCTAAATAGATTATCTAATGCATCATAATATATAATAATTCTGTCCTGATACTGTACAGCTCGCCCTTTGCAAACACTTCTGTTCACTGCTGACGGCTTGTGGATGTAAATGGACCCCAATTGGCATGCAGTGTTGTTGCATTATCACTGAGTAGGAGGTACTTTGGTCTCTAGGGTAACACGTCAATAATGACACCTCAGAGTGTGCAAGCTTACCATCTTCCTCTAAAATGCAGGGCAAAAGCCTTCTCAATCACCTCAAATCCCTTAATGTGTGCATGTATATCTCAGCAAATCCCAGGTGCCTACATAAAGCTTGGTGCATCAATCACTGTCATGTGTACATGATTTATCGAAGCAAGTCTGTCAATGCGAAGTATTATTTAGGATTGTATCACAGTCACAAATCTAATGTAAATGCCACGGAAGTGGAATTTCAAAATAAGAGTTGTATGTAAACCTTGACTTTTACACTCAAGTTTTTCCACTTGTTTCAAAGGAGTTCTTTAACTACACTGTGGCCAAGTGCTTGCTCACTGAGTTGTTGTTCTCTGCAAATATGTTTGTACAGTGTGCAGTATAGAGGTGCCTGTATAAAATGTGCTTTGAGATAGCTTCTGTTGTTGCTGTGCAGATTAAACTGAATTGAACTTCTTTCAACATCAACGAGATGAAAGTCTATTGGTCGTTATCCATGGTCTCTCCATATCTACTTCCAGGAGCTCTGATATTCTTTCTCCAACAATACTTTTTTTTTTCTCTTCATAAAATGGTGGAGAGAATGTGAAACTAAGTGGTTGTGTGCTTTTGTCTACAAACCCTGTTACATCCTCTCTGCAGTAAACCTGTCTCCCGCCCAACATCAGTTGGGATTGACTCCGGCTCCCTGAAACCATACACCCAAGAAATTATATTGATATCAAATGAATCAATTAATGAAAAGCTTTCATGGTAGAACAGAACTTATGAAGCACTATCTATTAGATCATGAATATATAATCAGAGCCAGTCTCATTCCCACACAAACCCAGAGGTGGGAGTTTCACTTGCAGACTTAAAAATCTCTGAACACATTAAGTGGTCCTTTCAGATATTAAAATGTAGTTATGCACACTTGGACTAATATACAGTTTGATAGAGTTGACCCTTTCAGTCGATGATTGATGAGCCTTATTTGAGCCGTCTTAGATCACTACAGTTTCCTGAAGAAAATTCTAATAAATGAAACCCCCATGTCATGAATTGCTACATATGTGTTCCTCTGCCTGGGAGGGGTACTCTGGTAGCCATTACAACATGGCTGACCTGCTCTTTGCCATAGGGCCTGCAGATGGTCGCCACCCAGAAGAAAGCACTTAGTCTTACTCACAAGCCAGAATTACAAATGAACTCCAGATTCACAGCTCAGAATACAGCACACTATCATCCCGAAGGAGTCAGAAGAGCGATCAATATAGGTTTTGTGCAGAGCTTTACAAAGTAATGAGCTTACTTCTCACCGTCCTTTTCTCCTTTGAGGAGAAAATAAGTTGCAAAATAGGGGTGCATCCACCTGTATCCAGGGTGTTCAACCCTAAACTTGGAAACATTTGGATATTAAAAGTAAATATGTAAATGATCTAATTATGTAAATCATGAGCATTTTGAGGCAGATAATACTCATGCTGTAGGCAGACGAACAATGAAGGATTGCTAAACAATCATTCACATTCCGAATTGTTGCTAATCTTGTCTGAATGATGAAGAAAAACAATAACTTGAATCCTTGGCATTACCTTGTAATCATCAACATGGACTCTTTCACAAAAGTGTTTCCATGTAATGTTCAATAATTCACAAAAGCAATAGCTGTCATGTCTTAGCTACATGCAATTAAGAAAATTTAACATTTTTGAACAACCAATTCTAAAATGTATCATTTCTAAACGGAATCACTTCCCCTACAGATATCCCTGCATCATTCACAATCGAGTTTAAAATGTTCTGTTTATTATTTATGTTGTTCTTAGCCATAAATGACAGTGAGAGAGGTCACATATTTAATGAAATGACATAACTTTAAAGTTTAAGAATGTGATAAAATAGTTTTAATTTAAATTTTACTTTCCTTATAGCTTTGCATCTATTTTTACATGTCAGAACAAACCATTGGTCAGACAGTTTTATAAATGACTTACAAGTTAACCCCAAAACTTTTTTGATATTGTGGCGCACAATAAGGGGCGTGGCCTCTCTCCCCATTGGACTAGGGGATGGGGAGGCGTGGCTTAAACAGGGGGTATATTATGTCTCATGCAAGACTCCAAGGCTTTGTATCAATTATTCCTCGCCAAGCACCCCAAAATTTATGAAAACTTCATAATGTCATTGCAACTTTGGAAATTAAGCACAAATAAATGTATTCAGAAAATCAATTGTGAAAATATGATGACCCAAGATCTACATAAGCTAAATGCATTTTATTACATTCACTATGCAAAGACACAGTAATAGCACTGATGAAAACAAAAATAAACAACAAAAGATTACTCCAGGTAGGGACCAGGCACATTACACCACTAAACACTTATTCCCACACAATATTTCCTTTTGTAATTACACAAAGAGATATTGCTCCAATCCAAAGAATTTCTGCTAAAATACAAAGAAAACATTTTTTAAAAAATCACGAGACAAATTTTCTTATGCTTTTATGGCAAATATGAAAGCATCTGAAAGTATGGTCAAATAATGTAAGAGCTGAATTGCCTGGAGCATGCAGCTGAACATTAGAGTAAAGAAGAAAAATATTGAATCCAGCAAGTGTTTCATTTGGGTGTTCCTGTTTATGTTACACAGTTTATTTGTCTTTTTTAGTACTGCTTGGAAATGTACTGCTATATATTGGTATCGTCTGACATCTTAATGAGCGTATCTGCTGGCACAGGAGAAACGTGTGGTAGACTTTGGACACAACAGTGATAACAAAAATGTGAACATTAGTCCACTTATGTTAGATCCAATGGTATGATCTCCCTTTGACAGATGGAGCAGAAGAGTTTGGCAGGAAAGAGTGCAGGTGACTTTTACAGTTGATCAGCTGATTTTTTACTGTTCAATTAGTAGTCATAAATCTCCCGGTAGTCTTGTTCTAGGAGGTAATAGAGGAGCTCAGCTGTTAACCTTTAATGATAAATGTTGATACCTATTGATCGAGGTGCAAATATGCTACCTACATGAAAGCATGGCAGAGATCTTGTTCGCTGGAATACAAAACACTGCGGTTTAACGCATTCTGTCATACTGTGCATTTTTCCCTAAGGAGTTCATATTCTAATTGAAAGATTACATTTTTGAAAGACAAACGGGCGTCGTAGAAGTATGGTACACATACCTCAAGGTTTTCTCAAAATATAAAATCCTTGTTCAAGTTATTGGAACCAAGAGAAAGGCACTTTTTTCAAATTGAGCTTGAACAGCCTTGGTAAACCCCTACATGGTTGATTTTTGTGTCTTCAAATACTGTATCTCATGCCCTTTGCTACTGCGTGTTTGTCGTATAATCACTGTTACTGTGTTTCTCACTGTCACTAATAACCACATCATTAAATTACTTTAAATAGCTTCACTTCACTACAGAGCCATAGGAGGACGCTTGTTTAGTGAGACAAAACAATGGCATTCATTCAAATCTCTGTCCACATCACCTGGCACTGCTGGATCCCTTCTGTTCCCACACAGGCCCCTGCTGTGACTTACATAAATGTAGTCTAATGTGTATTTATAAAGGAATATGGCCCGTCTAGAGTGATCTGTTAAAGATGTGTCAGCGTCCGCGTGTGTGTCCTTTTAAGTCACTGTACTAATTTGAGACACATGGGATGGGATGGTTTGTTGAACAAAGTGTATACTTGAGGACACTGTGGCAACATCTGAAAAAAAAATTGCCATCCTCTCTCAGAGATGGACATAAAATTTTATAACCTATCTTACCATTGTGATAATTGACAGATGCATAAATATCCCACCGCTCCAAATATTGGCTCTAAAATAGAAAAGGTGATTGGGCAAAAAAATCGACTGATTAGAACTAAATTATTTGAAGATTCAAAGTCCAAGTTTATCTTTCATTTACAAGTGAGAATGCTATTGAACAAACCTGATATTACATTCAGTTTTTTCAATTATTTTTTAGATTAACAGGAAACATTATGATATTGCCAGCCGACCTGATTCTGCAACACAATTGGTCTCGGGAAAACAAAATTAATTTGGGTCCTGAATTTAGTTTTTTCCAACCAGAATGACCATGAAGAAATACGTTTTCATACAGATAACCACAGACATTGGTGAGGAGTAACTAGTAAATTGGGACATCAAAAACCAAGTCATATTTATTCAAATACCAAAAAAGGCAAGAAGTGAGAAGTCCATGGGTTCTTATGTTTCTAACTTTAACAAAGATTTCCCAGAATACCCAAACTGAACAAAGGTAAATAATCTAAATTTATCCACAAGGTTGTTCCTTAGTTTGTCTCCCCAAAGTGAAAAACATCTGTATTATAGAGCATTCGTAAAAAAAAACACACAGCCCTCAAAAATTACTTTTTGCTTCTCTTAAACAGATTTTAGTAAAGGACTTTGACCAGGAAGAAAGTACATTGATTCATAGTAAAATAATATTCATATATTGTGGTATTATAAACTTTTCACCAATGTCTTTCTCCAAGTTGCAGAAGTTTCTGTAGTATCATAGTCAAGCTTTACCCTCTGTAGTGACCAGGAATACTCATTCATGTAATCTAAATTAAGCCCTGAAAGCCCCCAACAAAAATGAGCTTACTGTGTTATTTCAGGGGAGACAGGAATAGTGCAGAGACTTGGCAAGTCGTAGTGCACAGCACATTCCAGAAATAAACAGACATGAAGACATTCAATGCTGTACAGATCTTCCACTTGGCTGAATGCCGCCATTGAAAAAAAACCTTTGCGCTCTGGCACTTGAATGCTCAATTCAAACACACTCACCTGCTGGTGATAATCAGCTTTATAAGGGAGGGAGGGTTTGTAAAATATCCCCCTCAAATCGATTATTAGCTTGGTAAAACAAAAGTCCTAATTTGATTTTGCACCCAATCTTTCTGCAGACGTAAATATAACACATAACTTGATCAGGACTGAATGACTTGGATTTGAGAGCCTTTTAAATTAAAAACATAATCTATACTACATGAAAAAAATTTAAATTTTTACATACGTGCTCTTCAGACCAGAAATAACTGAAACTTTTCATGCATCTTGTTTTCTTTGGTGCAAATCAGGGAATATGCTACACATTTACTTTTCTAAATGGAAAATTTGAGGTGAAGCAAATTATGAGTAAAAGCTTCATGCAAGCTTCTGGTCCTGCTTATGGGAAAAAGACACCCCCAAGATACAATCCACTGACCAAAATTGGCCATCAGAGTGCTGCCCTATCATAGGTCAGGGTGAAACTTGGGTAAACTAAAGGGGGGTAATCAGCAGAACCCTTTGCTGTACATCCTAACTTAAACCTGGGAAGAATTGGCAATACTCAGTCAAAAATCCTAGATTTCTTCTTGGGTTTTGTCAGATGAGTTGGGCCATGTTTAGAGGAGGAAATGAAAAGAAAACAATTCACATTAATAATCATACGTTGAAAAAGATTGCAAGAATAATGATAGATGAGAGAGTAATTGGCTTTTTCATTTTTCAATTATATTTCAGACAGTTATGACACTTTTGAACAGCCAAATGTTTATTTCATTCTTTGAGTGCATGTATTTCTCCTCACGCATAAACACTCACAGAGACACCAATATAGGGGTCATTCTTGAGCATAAGCTAATCTTTATGCCTCTCACCTCTAGTAAAATGTATGTTTTACTGATACATGAGTATCTTTAAATTGCTTTCAATGCCTTTGCCTCTCACTTTTAAAACTGACAGTAAACTGTCAGCAGCGGGCTGGAGAGAAGCCCCCCCCACACACACACTGAACCCCCATTTCAAAAAAAAAAAAACCCTCACATAAGCACTTCCAATTCAAATAAAACAATGCCCTTTGTGATTTTGCAACTCAGGGTTGTGAGCTCTGTTGGGTGATTCTCATTGGACAGATTTTATCCAAATGAATTCTCAAGTAACAGATAGTTACAAAAGACAGAGGAATACATAACTATGATTTCAGTGATGATTTCATAGGACTTGGTGTTCTTTCTAGAGGTTTTTAGCTATGAGAAACAATAACAGGTTGACATGAATTGTATTACTGGCTTTTAAAGAGCTCGCTGTAGTGATACGATGTGTAGAAAATGCCATCTAGCTGGGGACTGATTATAAAATCATTCCTCCATCATCTCCACAGTATGTTCACAAACAGAAAAATAACCACTATGATCACCCGTTGCTATAGCAACTCCAGCTTCAGTGCTGTAATGCTACAAGGCCACCGATGCTGTTTGCATATCAGGCGTTTGCAGTGAAACAGCACAGTCTGTCTGTGGCCAAAAGTACTAGGTATACTGAAAATCTCAGGGAAGGTGTCACAGGACAGAAGCAGGACTTCATGATGTCTAGGGTAATCAGTTCAAAAATACTGAGGAATTAGAGATCTTGTAAAAATTGACAAATAAATGCAAATCCCACTGCGGGGATAAAAACTACAGACAATGAGCGTGCTCAGTCAAATCACAGATTCTCAATGGCACATACAGATCGCTTACACCATGAGGAAACTGCAAGTCTGCCCTGAAGAACATGACATCCTAGTGAGATCCCCATCTGTCACTTCAGTTCAATTACAGAGTTGACAGCTGAGTCTTCTTCCTGCAGTTTACAGTCCCTGGCTTCATTTCACCTCATATATGGTTGTGACAGGACTAACATAAGGATAAACATATCAGATATATTTCTATGAATATGTCTCATGTGGTCCTGAGCGTCTTGCCTTTTAAGTTTGTAATGGTTGTATTCATATTTGGAAAAATCTTTCATTACCAGTGAGAATAAATCGCTTGTTTTGGGACCAGGATGCTGTCGTACTGCAAGGTGGAAGTTATCCTTCTGGTAATTACTTGATAAAGCATGTGTACACACACATGTGTATGTGTATATTGTGTATATTGTGTATATATATATATATTTATGTAGGTATGGGTATGTGTGTAAAAATGTATGTATACGTGTGTGTGGTAATGTATGGTGACTTATGTGCATATGTGTTTGCACAGAGATTAGTGTGCATATATCTTTCCTGTTTTTTTTGTTTGTTTTTTCTTTTTTTTTCTTTTTTTCTTCTTCTAATGTTGCTGCTGCAACACCCGAATTTCCCCTATGGGGATCAATAAAGTATTATCTTATCTTATCTTATCTTATCTTATCTTATCTTATCTTATCTTATCTTATCTTATCTTATCTTATCTTATCTTATCTTATCTTATCTTATCTTATCTTATCTTATCTTATCTTATCTTATCTTATCTTATTGTAACTGCTGAGGTTCCAGTAGTAGTCTGGACTCACTTGGAGTTCAAGTAATGATCCCATTCCATCAAAATTCACCTAATTAAAAAAAACAAAAACAAAACTGCGTGCAGAAGCAAATCAAATTAAAGAACTGAACCCAATTACATTTTTTGGGAAAATTAATTTTTGGGTTGATTTTATACATTAGCAAGAACATTTGCCGATATTACGATTGTGACTATGGAGGACTTTATATTTTATTTATTAAAATTTGTATAGATACTGTGAGGGTTTGTTTACTTTACTGCCTCTTGGAAAGATGCAAACAAGGGCGCTAATACTGTTCCCGTGAAAGCACTAAAAGATAGTTACAGTTTCGTCTTATTTCTTTGGGTTAAAACTGTTAATAGGGGCAGCAGTTATTTGAATCATTTTGACAACAGCAGGCATCATAATTTGCATCTGGAAAATCAGAAGTCCTAATATTTGCCACTCAGACTTGTTATTTTACATGACAGTGATGGCATAAACATGAATAAACGTTACAGAAAACTGTGTTGATTAGTTTGAAGTTCTCTAAAAATGAATATTAAAGGTATATCATTCTCCCCTCCCCAGAAGGAAAGCAACTCTTCATGCTGGGATGATGCCACTCTGGCCTGTCTCTATCTAGTGTCTGTGTCCAGACCTGGCGAGCGTAAAATGAAGAAGCTTGATCCCAGTTGGCAGGAGTTGTAAATGGACAGGATGGCAGATTGGCCTCTCTCAGTGGCTGACAGGACCTTGATACCAGGATCACTGTTCTTCATGTTCTATAGCCAGAATGTGGGAGGCTTCGTCTCTAACTGCCTGATTTTAAAATATGTCAGTTGGGAAGCAGCTGGAGTTGAAGGAAGGCTTGTCAGGATTTCTCCTGAGCCTTTGCAAGGATGACATTCAGAAATTAGTAGAATTATTGTTTTGTGTTTGATATGCATTCTTAAGTGAAAACTATAGATGATCCAAATGCCTGTAGCTGCAACAGAATGTTTTAGACCTTTGATTTTTATCACTATGAACATATGTGGGACATCATGCAGAATCTGTCACAAAAGGGATAACCATCTGTTCCCTGAATCATCGGTGTTATGATCTATGACCATCCAATGTTTTCTTTCAGGAATTATGCTTACCCTCCCTCTGATTTGCAATTTGTAAATATAGTTCCTTTTAGAAGTCAGAGTTTAGCAGCATGTTTGATATTCCTGTATTTTACAGTAAATTGAGAAAATGGCCACTGGAGATGGCGTAGTGGTGAAGCCTTGGCCTGGAAGAGAGGTCATCAGGTGGTCCCAAGCCTTCGCTGGGTGTTTTGACACTTCTCCACAACACCCTCCTGTTGGCTGGTCAGCAGTGACTAGCCAGGCCACTGTCCGTCTCCTCCAGGCTTCCAGCTTGTGTCCTCTCTCTTAAGCCAAAGCCAACAGGAGGCTCTTTCAGGCGCTTCTCCTGGCCCAAGAACTGCTGCTTTCCTCAAGTGGCCTCTCGGTCTAAACTTTGTTATGAGATTCCACACAGATTGGGCTGGGAATCCTCAACATCCCACTTCCACAGTGTAAGCCATGTTGTCCATCCCGTATCCCAGCAGTCATAAAGAAATAGCTGGTGTTTTTCCTCTTTGCGGGTTCCTCATCGCCCTCCTCCCATGAGGCCCTAAACTCCACCAGGATGGTCTACTTCCCCTCTGGTGACCACAAGATGATGTCAGGTCTCAGCGTAGTGGACAGTACCACCTCTGGGGATTGGAGTTTCCTCCCAAGGTCAACCTTCTCATATCTGGGCTGACTCTAGGAGATTCTGCCGGCTTGGCTGTGGAAGACAGGTCTTTGACCCTCGTTCACAAAGGCGATGGTGCTCAGCAGTGGTCTTGCTTTGGCTGGTTGCTTCTTCCGCCTCTGTTGCTCGAAGATGTCTATGAGAACTACCAACACCATGTCTGTATCTCCCCTGTGTCAACGCGGTCTTGCACCCAGACAGAATGTGCACAAAAGTTCCTTTACTGCCACACAAGACTGCAGAGTGGGTACTCCCTCACCCTCACCTATGCAAACAGACTGGGGTTGTCAAGTGTCATACACTGCTTGGAATAGAAAAGATATCAAGAAGGGCTCGAGCTGCCACAATTCACTCCATGTGATGGATCTCTTGAGACTGTTCCAACTTGTCCAGGCTCCTTGAATCCGAGCTCGAAGGATTTTGCTCTTCTGCCTCCTTCTTAAAGGTTCCTTGGGGATAGACTTTGCCCACTGGTGGAAATATGTTATTCCCAGCCCCTGTCTTCCATCGCAATGGTTTCTAATGATGTACTTGGTCCAGAGAGAACATTCTGCCTGGATGATTGCCATGCTGTTGTCCCACTCGCTACCAGATCTTGTTCGGACCCCTGCTCCCCTGGTGTAATGGTCTTGAGAGTCCCTATATGTAAGGGACAGTCTGCACTTGGCAAATCCTCCAGATGTAGAGCCCCAAGGATGAAAAGCTCGGGAATATTCCTAACCATCTCCAAAGATGCTTGTTGAACTTTCTTTCCATTCCTTCAGCAGCTGACAGGGACACCTGGCCGCACGTGAGTTGGTGTTATCACAGTAAGGTCATCCATGAATGCCCTCACTTCTTTCACTGGTGACTCGCAGTGGTCTTTGGCCCCCTTGACTTAGTACTGGCTGAAGAGATGATCAGGTTCATAATTGGAGAGATCGTGCGTCCTGTCACGATCTGTTTCTCCACTGGCTGCCACTTTGTTGTGAAGTTCGAAGACTGGAATCATTGCTTGATGTCTCTCAGGTAGCTGGTGATCATGCCTTGGATGTCATTGGAGATGTAGTCGGGGTCCAGAGCAGTATATTGGGTATGGACCCATATGCATTTACAAAGTCAAGCCAGACAACTGTTAGGCTGCTTTTTTTTTCCTACCTACAGCATTACTTGGCATAAACCGGAGATGGCTAAAATGACATGTCCCAGAGGAGGACATACATAAATACAGAGACAACAATCCATTAGGGAAAATTTTCCAATTAACAAAGATGTATCGCTATTGCTGAATCTTTTTGGACAGGATCTCATTTCAAGATTTAACACCATGACAATTTTGCAATAGTCCTTAATCGTAAGGTTGCCATCTTCTAACGGTAGTGCTACATTAAAAGCTGCAATAAAGCCTCATCTGGAAGCAATAGCTGCCTGGTCATCATCTTCTTTTGGTGCTCAACTTGTACTTAAAAAGTCCATTTTTTTCTTTTTCATGCCCAGTGCAGTGCTTAGCATTGCCTTACTGTAATCATAGACTTAAAAATAAAGTGTTGAAAGAAATAATAAGAAAAAAAGACCAAGAAAATAAAATATTAGCATGGCAGGGAAAGAAATAAATTACAAAGAAGGCATCTCCAAGAGAGAAAAAGAATGATTCACATTTGTAAGTGAAAAATGCCTGAGATGGTTACAAAGAAAGCATGGTTACTCAGCGTCCACCAAAAGTGAGGACATTATCAGTCGATGAACAGATTGTTACTACGCAAGTTATTATGAGGACATTAAAAGACAACAATAGCTGCATTGTATATCATGGTGTAGCTTTTTGCTAAAAAAGATAGGGGTTTATCTGCAAGTTTTGATGGTCCCAGTAATTTTTTTTTGTGAATCTGATACTCAGTGTTTGACACAACTGGTCATACGCACATTCATTCATTTAATTCTCTGGCATGATACATTGACTTTTTTCTTTGCGGAAGGTAGACCCAAAAGAACACTTCAGAACTTTTTTTTTTAATTTGTCTGAGCGTGATAGTTTCACCCAACCTAAGATGATGTTCATTAGTTTTCTGATTATTCTGACAACAAATAAACACAGTTTTATCATGTTCACGATGACTGTAATCTTTATGCATTGCCTGCGAGGAGGCCATGGACTCTACTTGATAACAATATTGTGGAATGCTTTTTGCGAAGGGTACAGCAAGTATGACCTTACATTTGAACTGAAAAACAAAATTGGTAATTTAATGTATAATGCACAATTAAGAAAGAAGTTTGGGGTATGTCAAATACACCACAAGAAAAACTGTGCAATGCACTGCTGATGACGTTTTAATTATAAAGATGAGTTACAATTTTTTTTTTCAAAACCAGAAGATGAGAGAGTGACGATAAAAATCCATTTATTTACCTTATTAATAAGGGTGGTAGGTAGAAATTGAGGGATGGGGAGTGGAAATTATGTGAGCGTCATTTAGAAACAACTTGTACTATAAGGTTGAGAGTAGATTACAGAATGCTGACAAACACCAGGACACAAACACATCACGGGAGGACAACTAAATAAATGTTGCCACCTTTTTTTGACAGAAATATACACAAATTTGACAAGCTGAAACACGTAAACACAGGTGTCACTAACTACAGGCTTCTGTTTGGGAAAAGAGGCTCGATTAATATCATTAGTCAAACCTGCGTTTACCTGCTGTCCCATGATGAGAAAAAAAAATTAAAACAATAAACATCCCGGCATGTAATTATATTTTCTGGTTGGGGGATTAAACGTATCGTTGGTGGTTTTACAACGCTGGCAGGTACATTGGACAGATTGGTCAACGGTGGTGTGAGAAAGTGAGAAATGTAATCTGAATATGATGATATCCATGGACATTCATACAAATTGCAGTTAAATCGATGTGATTTTTCCTCTCTTTGGTACATTAGCCATGATTCTAACAAGTAGCATTGTTTAGCAAAATGCAAAACGTCAAGCCTGTGTTTGTTGCATTTTGCCCTTTTTGCCAAACAGAAATTAAATACATGAAGCACAAAGCATCTTCTTTTTGCAGATGATGTGGTCCTGTTGGCTTCGTCAGGCCACGGTTTGCAGCCGAGTGCAAAGCGGCTGGGAGGATGATCAGCACCTTCAAATCCGAGGCCATGGTGCTTTACCGGAAACGGGTGGAGTGCCTGTTCCAGGTTCGGGGAAGGATGGAGCGAGAGATCGACAGGCGGATAGGTGCAGCTGTCGTGGTGAAGAGGGAGCTGAGCCAGAAGGCGAAACGAGTTTTCTCCGCAGGGTGGCCGGACTCTTCCTTAGAGCTAAGGTGAGAAGTTCAGACATCCATGAGGAACTCGGAGTAGAGTCGCTGCTCCTCCGCATAGAGAGGAGCCAGATGAGGTGGCTCGGGGAACCGGTCAGGATGCCTCCTGGACGCCTCCCCGGTGAGGTATTCCGGGAATGTCCATCTGGGAGGAGGCCACGGGAAGACCCGGGACATGCTGGAGAGACTATGTCTCTAGGCTGGCCTGGGAGCACCTTGGGGTCGCGCCAGAAGAGCTGGACCATGTGGATGGGGAGAGGGAAGTCTGAGCCTCCCTGCTCCAACTGCTGCCCCCACGGCCTGATTACGGATAAGCAGATGGGTGGATGGACAGATTGATAAGGCAGAGATTCACAGAATTCTGACTTTGTGAGGATTGTTGGATATTGCTGCACAGTGAAAGTGTTCAAGACAATAGCATTGGAAAGCATTTATTAATTTCTTTATCCTATTATCATGATGGGCGATTTGGTGGCGCAGTGGTTAGCCCTTCTGTCTCACAGGTTCCTGGTTGGATTCTGACTGGGCACCTCTCTGTGGGGAGTTTGCATCTTTTCCCCCCAAATCTGCGTGAGTTTCCTAAAGGTCCTCGGGATTCCGCTCACAGTCCGAAACATGCAGCAGGTTATTGGAAAAATGGGGAAAAATTACCCCAATGTGTGAATGAGAGTGTAAATGGTTGTCTGTTTCTATATGTGTTCCTGTGATTGACTGGCGACCAGTCCAAGGTGTACCCCTCCTCTTGCACGATAGCAGGTGGAATAGGCTCCGGCATCCCCCGTGACCCTGAGTAGGACAGGCGGTAAAGGCATATACTGGTAGTCTCCAAAGCTTGTTAAATAACGTATGCATGGATAATATTATGATCATTATCTGCCAAAGTTGTCATATTTTAGATATGATACTGACAACACTAATGCATTGCTTCAACAACAAGTATCCTTAAATCTGTGTCAAATGACAGAAAAAAAGGTAAATAAGTTGCTACTTTTTCAGGACAAGAAGAGACATGCTCCAAAACTAAAGCCAATAAAGGTTCTGTATGATACGGGATATGGATGATTAATGTTAAAATAATTAATTTGTGACATTTTTTTCACTGCTTTTGAATTTTAAGCATTCACTAGAAGTCCCCTTTATGTTTCTGTGATTATAGAACTGTTAGATTTCTCAAGTCCAGCAGCATACACAATATGCAATGATGATCTTTACAATTTTGAAAAGCTTCAATTCGACTCATCTGACGAGCCACTGCGATGATCATAAAAGCGTGTGTCTCGGCTGACGAAGCAGCAGGCTATGATGGGAGGCAGAACGGGTACATGTTCCTGCACGGAAGCCCATCACGGCATCTTCATTTTGCAAACTCCGCGTGTCCAGTGGTTTGGAAGACTGACATACCTCGGGTGCGTCTGTGCGCGCCGTCCTATCCGCTGTGCGCACTGGAACCCCCTCCCTCCCTCCCTCCCTCCCTCCCGCGCTCTCCATCTCTGTGGAGCCTGACGCACTCCGACGCAGCGGATGGTTCGGTCCTACCGGCTGCAGGAGCGCAAGCATTTGGTTTAGAAGTACTTTGATTGTGTGAAACTTCACGGCTCGGCAGCGCGTTTTCCTGTGAGGGTCGCTCTAAGGACAAACTCGACTTTGACTGACGTTTGGAGGCGGAATTTTGTGTCAAGGTAAGTTAAGATTTTTTTTTTTTTTCGATCAGATTTTTTCTTTGGGACTTGGAAGCAATGGTACAAATGCAGCGATTCAATGCACTTTTTGATTCGCTTGACGGTAAACGAGTATCTCACACCGTACTTGAATCAAGATTGTGGACTTCAGGCGCTGCGCTCCGTCTTTCAAGGAAACAGTGAAGCAAAGCCTTTCTAGCGCATCCTTGAGTGAGTGTCTGTCAGTTGTAGGAACTTTTGCAATATTTCACCCTCATTGCACCAAAAAAAAACGGCGTTTCTATACGTTCACAGTGGTTTGTTCCAGTTTCAACATTAATGAGTATTTGAATTATGAATAAACAGAGCAGAACGCATTAGACCACCTCATTACCATTAACACTTACTTTAAAAAACAGTAAGAGTTTATACATTCCAGCAGCTTTTATCAGCCACACAGACAAGTCAGTCGTGCTGTGATTATGTGAGGATGTTGATGCCAAAGCTCTTAATATTCGCGCATTAAATGGTGATATTTGGGGTAAAAGCCACCAAAACAGAAACCTTTACTTGAAAAATTGAGAATATCTTATTGGGTTTTACTTCATTTAAGATGTGGATCAGGTTGACAATACTTTAAAGATGTTAAGGTATGTTGTCTTTGTCTAGTAGTGGCTGGTAGACATCATGTAGTGCAATTCAAAATTGCATATTAAGTTAAGGTTCAAGTGAGGTTTGCTGTGACTCAAATTACACAAGTGTGATCTTCATTGGTGCTGCATTTATTGCATTTTGCAAAAAAATAGCAACAGTCCATGCTTTTCATTAAGTACAGTTTTAAAATCACAACGAATCAGTGGAGGAGTTGGATTTTTTAATATGAAGATTCTTGAGGTATTAACACTATTGTTTTTGAACGAACGCACATTCCCTCCCTGAGATGAATACAAGAGCAAAGCTCTGATGTTTAGTTTGAGTCTTACATTGAGACTGAAAACAAAGCCTCAAGTTATAACCTACTTTAACCCACTGTATAAACATTTTTTAAGCATAGAATTGTCATCTTTTACTGTGCTGTATCAGTTTGTGAATGTTGCTTTTCTGGAATGTGACATGTGCATTCAAAAGTTGCGCAAAGTTGACTACTCGTAGTGTTATTATTACTGTACAATTGGAAACCTAATTTCTACCCTAACCCTGACATCACAACAGTTACATATCGCAAGATCCTGCAGTTTTCTATCTCAAAACATTTCACATCCGACAATGGGGTCTTGAAAAACAAACCCTACAGGAGCCCGCCCTATATATAGCCCACAAACATTCCACGGTAGATTGATGTCATTCATCTGTAAGTTATGTCCTTAAGGACCTTAAAGATGAGGGATGCACACTTGTAACCAATGAGCCAATACTAATGATTTGCTCAGACCCATAAGATGTCCGGACTTGCAAGAGACCCCAGGTGGGCTATAGCAGCAGCATCTTGAGGAAAGAGCAGCAGATTACCACATAGGCTTGCTATTTGTACACGATTAGCTCCCCTGAGTGTGCTGCTTGAAATTTGTGAAGGAGCTAGATGTAAGTCTTTGTGAGCTGCTTAGCATCATAGAGAGATGAGGAAATATGAAAGATTTCTTTAAACTGAAAAAGTAAGAATTTGGAATATCACAAATTTCCATGAGCATATGCTTTTCTTCTTTGTATGCTACACATATCATCACTATTATTATTATTGTTATTACTTATTAGTACAGGTAGTCCACCCTCTGAGAGCATGCTTTGTCTGAAGATTAATACATTTATTCTCCTGCTTGCAAGTGGCTTTGTTTGTGCTGATATATATTTTTTAATTTGGCCTCAGACAGTCCCCCACTGCTAGGGCCCCAACATCACATCATCAAGAGTGTGCTGAGAGTGACTTTGCTGCAATACGTAGAAGAAACTATACACAGCATCAACATTGAGTCCTGCATTGAAGTGGGATATTCTGAGAGATTGACAGAAGATTGTCCAGTGTCTACATTTGCTGTTTTAAGTGAAGACTTTGGATGTAAAGAAGTTTATTTTTCTTACAAATATATAGACATCCTCTCTACAGAAAAGTGAAAAGTGCACATTTTGACACCAAAGCAGAAGAACAGTCACTGGGAGGAAACAGTGCTGCCAAAATTATTGGAATCTCAGTGATGTTACCATTGGGGGAATGGGTGCTGTGAGGAAATAAAGAATAGCTGGGTTGTTGAATGTGGAAACTAGCTAATTTTGGATATAAGTAAAGCTTACCTCCCTTAACTGTGCAAGTAGTAGATGTGAAGAAAAAAGTTAGGATGGGCTCACTGCAGTGTGTGTATAAAGTGTAGTGTGTGGCTTTTAAGAAAAAATTCAAATTCTTGTGGAAAATCAGCCACTGCTGATGATGATTGTTGTATTGACTGTATGTAAACTACATGTAAGGCCGACTTCATAATTATAAATGATTGGCATGCATATTTTTTTCCTCACAGGTTTATATATGTATATATACGTATATATACGTATATATACGTGTATATATATGTATATATATATATATATATATATATATATATATATATATATATATATACATATATATATATATATATATATATATATATATATATATATATATATATATATATATATATATATATATATATATTTAGATAATTTAAAAATGTCAGCAGAAAGAATTTAATGACAATCAGTCATGCAGATGGGTTCTATATCGTAAATAAATCTGACACTCCTTTTGCAGTGCAAACCATGCTCTGTAAGGTAGGAAAATAAATCAGGCAGATGTGCAGCTATACATATCATCCCTCCACAAAAAGCTGATTTACCTCTGAATATTTTGCTTCACCATTTTTATTGCTGCTGCTGTTTACCCATCAAATGCTGGCAACACTGTCCTCAAATGAATCTAGCAGCCAAGTTGAAATAAATGATGCCATGAAGTCTAAGAGTAACTGCAACAACAAGAAAGAGTTTTTTCTTGCTTATGCGCACCCCATTTACTATGGATCAATGCTGTGCTATGAATAGTGAGTGCGAGTGAAATTGAGTATGAATAAAATGTTGGTTATGGTCGTGATATAATCCTGAAGAGGAACCTGTGGCAGGTTGAGCGTGTTTTCTATTGAGTTTCTGGCATTTAGCTGCACATAGCTGCTATGGCATCCATGCTTTGGGAGCTTAATCATGTTCATCATGCATTTCAATGCAGGTTACTTATTATCATAATGTGCCAGCAAGCTTTATTACTGCTTCTACCCAGGGCAGCCATCATTAACAACATTTCTTGTTAATTTAATTATGGGTACACCTTTGCACTCGGGGTTCCTCCCATTCAGTGGATTTAAAGTATGTTATCAACTGAATATTGTTATTCTGTGGGAAACAACTCACACTGAAGTACAAGTAGCTCCTCCTACCTCTGGAAGAAATGTGACAGATGTTGGATAAATCTGTTGTCAAAATGTATTACTGATGTCAGCATATTTTCTTTTTAGGTTGAAATGAATTTAGTTGTTTCTGTTGTCTGTAACTTCTTATGTTATATTTTTTCTGAAGACTGGACATTTTTAAACTTTAAAACTGCTAAAAAATGACAGAAAACAAACCCCCAAATTTTATTTCCACACTGAGTGTCAGTTTGTTGGGGACATTTCTAAATCGAAAGGCAAACTGCAGCTTCATGCATTATACTAAATGTTGACAATTACAGACTCTCTTTTTCAGATATTTCTCCTCTTATCAGAACTGTTCTCTTCAATCAGTTAATTTTGACCCTTTCCTAACTCCTCCTTTTCTACTGATTATAATAATCTGGGTTCCAGTGAAAGGAAGTAAGTGGTATCAGGGCAGAATATAACAGTACTTTGGTTTGAGCACGCGATTCTGCCAGTCAGTCAGTAGAATTAGGTTGTTAAAGAATCAAGTGAAACCAATCCGTCTACTGGAATGAAATCTATGGCGGCACGATTCACTGAAAATGTCTAGCAATGAAACAGATGGAATTGTAATCTGTAGTAAGATGGTTTCATATAGCTCCATGCAGTTTCAACGAGCTGGTCTGCCAGGCATCCACAAGTAGACATTTTTAAGGGGAATTTTAAATGAAAATTGATTAGTATTTCACCTCAGCATTGATTCAGACAGCCACTGTAGACATTTTCATCTTTGGTGGTGTTATAGTGGTCTTGAGCTTGTACATCATATCCTTTCCACAGTGCATCAGAGGTAATGGGCGTCCTACTGAAGGAGGAGCAGCCTCCTACTCTGTGTCTCTCATTCACAAACATGAGGATACTGTGATGGAATTTATAATTAATTCTGTTTTTCCAGCAGACATCAGTGGCATTTCCATGATATTTCAGTGTGTGAGGAAACTTCCCCAGCAACTATTTGTGGATTAATTGATATTTGGAGAGTAATTAAAACAACGTTGTGCAAGAAAACACACTGTACTGAATGTTTCCTCAGTTAAGATATTAATCTTAATAAAAATATATGAAATGGAAGTGTCCTTGCTCCAATCATTTGCACAGACCATGTGAGCCATGTCATGAGATGTATTGTCTTCTCTTCTATTTGGTGTTCAACTGGATGAGCTGATGAAGGACAGGGTGAATCTATTCTTCGTTAAAATAGTATGACAATTTTGCTTTTTGCTGCATAGCTCTATTTGATGGTGATACGCCAGGTTTTGGAAGTTGGTCACTGGGGTGACGGGAGTAGAGATGTGGATTGTGTGACCCCTTCATCAGTACCTAACAAATCTCTAAATGGGCTTCAATATCAAGACAAGTGGATTGTTTTCAGACAAATATGTTAAAGAGCTCTGTCTTCATTGGATTTTTAGGACAAGCTTGTATTCCGTTCTGAAAGGTGCGGTGGTGTGATCAAAGAAAAGAAGAGAAGGCTCTTATTCAGAGCACTCCACTCCTCTGCATACCTTACAAAACTAAATAAATGGTAATGGGTGTCTTTGCTAACTGATGCCATGGATTTATTAACACTAATAAGGTTGTAATACAACTGGGGCAGAACTTATACATTATGCATTATACATTATACATACACGATAAATATCACTTAAAGCAGAGGCACAATGTGCACTCACTGCACCCTCCTGTTGCTGAAGCCAGATGTCATGTAAGTATTTGAGTATTAAAGACCATGTACTTGATAATAAAACCAGACACTGTAGACCTTGTTATATTATAAGAAAGTAAATACAGTCTCAATGATGTATTGAAAAATGGTGATATTGATTTCACTAGAAAAAATATGAAAAAAATACTTACAGTTTAATAAAGATAAAATTAATTAATTCATACTTTGTACTGCTTAGTCCGCTCACAGATTGGGCAGCTTGAGTCACTTGCCACTGACATTGGCTGGATTTGACATGGACATACCATCTGTCAATCATGAGTCCACACATCTGGACCTGTTGTGTATCAGCCAACAGCTGAACCTTTTTAGTATACAAATAGTACAATTGTATTCCTATTAATTTGTTAATGAAATTATTCTCATTGTTCTCGTATCTGTGTGCCAAGAAAAGAAGCATTACTAACTGCATTGTATTTAAAGCTTGCAAAGGCAATAAAAAAATTCTCATTCCAATCCTAACTAAGGATACAAACTTGAGATCTTTTAATTGTGCTCATGCTTGCTTTAATAAGACTCGACATTTTCACAATTAATTTGATCCACAATTCAAAACCCTACAGTTGGTAGACATGAATGAGAGGCATTAACCAACAAATATGATTCATAACAAGTGTTGCTGCTGCTTGTCAGTGAAATATACAACAGTGGTTTAGTGATGTACTCCAGGGTTTTATCTCCTCTTTTTTAAAAACATAAATAAATCTCTTGGAATCTTAAAAATACAGCAGTCCCCTAAATATAGAGATGTGCAGCACAGAACATATATCCTCCTCTTGCTTCTCTCCGCAATGAGCAGCAGTACTGTACTATAATGCCACACTAAATGACTTTGTAACCAAGGCAACAAACAACAGGCGCAGAGAATGGGCAGATTAGCTGTTGAAGTGTGAAGAGGAAGCATTTCAGATATTAAACAAAGTAAATGGGCAATCTCTTTTGTACAACAGTGTTATTATAAAATAAAAAACACTCACCTTGTCAGAATTTTGTGATGATCAGCTCCCTGATTTTAATGGAGTTGCAGAGACAAACCTCGACTTTTAGCTGACAGATATTGCTGGATGTCTTTGAATAAATTATAGACTAACTTAAATGCCAGGATTATATGGTAAAGGCACAAGCCTGGCAATAAATTCAATGCCAATTCAGAAACAACTTATGGGGCAGCGAGTGCCTCCATTTGCAACAAGACTTCACACCTCATTAATTTATTTCATCCCCTCCCATCCTGATAATACCCCTGTCACATGCTCTGCATTACCTGGCTGGTCATCATGCCTGTTGTCTCTGTGTTCAGCATGAGCCCATCTCGTCTCACTGACACACTGAGAACACATTCATTGTATGAATGCCGAGACAATGCTGGAAAAAAAAAAAAGTATATTTAGGTACACATTGCTACTATTGACTGGAGAAGAGAGCTCAGATAGGCTTTTTTCTTTCACGTAGGAGGAAAAGAAGCAGGAGTCTAACTTTGTGGTTAGTAGCTGGTTTCTATTGTGCAGTCTGTTGCTCTTACTGCCACATTAGCTTAGAGTATATGAGAAAGGCCAAACATTGATCACAGGCCTTGCCTCATTGAATGCTCTGGCTACAACTTTTACAGTAATCATTGTATTAGAACTGAGCTAAAATCAAACATTGTTCTTCCTATGATATCCAAACTTACTGTAATTAATATAATTATAATTAATATAATGTGTAATATTAATATTATGTATAATAATGTAAATATGATATAATTTAAATACATCTGTCTATTTTTCAAATCTTGGCAAATCAGAGAATTGGGAATTTTAAATAATTGGGAATTCCCTACTAATTGTAATAATGGTAATAATGTCATTTGAATATTTTTCTCCTTTGCTGCCTTTATCTATTAAAACTGCTGTCATATCCTTCTAACGGCTTGCACCAGAAATACAACTTGAAAGTTTTAAAAATAGGCAAACAACACTGCTGGCCCCGGAATCATCAGTTAGAGCAATTTAACCACAAGAGCCATTTAGTCTCTGTAGTGGAAATGTTGATGAAGTCATGCACTGTTGTTTCAGAGTTTGAACAGGTATAAAGAAAGAGAAAATATCAGTGAGCACAGAACTTTGAACATCTATGGAAAAAGAAAAAAAAACCAAATCAAACCAAAGAAAAAATAAACACTTTGGTGCTGTCACCATTATTATCACAGCAGCTGCTAAATGAAGCCTGCTGTGAGACCTCTCATCTATTCTGATCTGCCCTTTACATCGATTCCTCTTAAGCATTATTCCATGATACTTTTATCTTTTCTATTTTCTTATTGTTTTGGCAAATAAGAAATTATTAAATTAGTTAAAAAATACCAAACAATTGGAAACATAGATGGGTGATAACATAAATGGGTGAAAAAAGTATTTGCCACACCTGCCTTTCATTGTAAGACCTGAGGAAACAAAACCAATCATAGTGTATGTAATTTAAAAAAAACTGCAGTTATAAATGAGGTAAAGCATCTTTTACTCTCTGATAGATAGGTTAAAGATAACAACCATTTTAACAGTCAGTACCCTTTGTATTAGCACTGACCACTATATTTTATAGAACGGAACTTTATAACTAATGTAGTGAATATATTGGTAGAAGGATGCTGGAATTGGAGCTGTCAGGCAGGAGATCTAGAGGAAGACCGAAGAAAAGATTTATGGACGTAGTGAGAGAGGATATGAAGTTAGTTGGTGTGAGAGAGGAGGATACAGAGGATAGGGTTAGACCGAGAAGGTTGATTCACTGTGGCGACACCTGAACGGAAAAGCCAAAAGGAAAAGAAAAAGAAACTGAAGAAGAAGAACTTGACAAATAATGAGGCATAACAAACTGACACCCAGCCATGATTTGAGTAAACCTTCCACTGATTTTAAAGGGATACATGGTTACCAAGACGTTCTTGTCCCATTTGATCAATATTTGCACCAGCTACATCAAACGATATTGAACATTTCTAAACATATCTTAGTTTGTATAAAATTAAAAAAAAAACTTTTCACTTGTAGGCCGCCATTGATGTTTACATCACAATGCTGTCTTGGTAGTGACCTCAAAAAGTTGACCTGGGCTCGGTCCCAATCATTTTACCGTACAGTGCAAAAACATGTCACCTGTGCAACCATTCCCATTTGAACCCAAGAGAAGACAGAAGTCAAAATCAGCTTCAAAATGAAGACGAACAAAGACACGAAGATGCAAGAGTTGGCCATAGTTGCTAGTGTGCGTGCGGCAACTGCATTGCTATTCTAACAGAGAAGAACGTCTGTTGTAAGTAGCTCCACTTTTCGTCGTCGGCTGTTCACTGAAGACTTACGGACTGCTGTGCCGACTGACTGGGTGACTCATCGTCAGCTTCCTCCATGATCGAGCCCTGCCGTCTTTCGTCATCAGATGCTACTTCTGCAGTAGCGGTTTGTTGACATCCGTGCAAGAGAACATCCAGCATCTCCTGCCTCTGGTGTTTCTTTGAGCGGGCTTCACTCGTTTCCCGATGACCTTTTTTATGTTTGTGAAATAAAAATGTAGGCACGATATTTCGCTTTCGTGCCAGTTTAAAACTAGAAGCACCCATGAACTCTTTCAGCGACTTAGCTAGGCTAAATTTGTCAAATGTATCTGGAGAGAAGTGGCGAAAACAGGGTCCAGGGTCCTTAGGAAGTTGTATGCTTCTATGAGCACTAGTCAACACTAGCGGAAAGCCGACGTTAACACAAGCAACCTCTGCACGTCATCAACCGAGCATGTATTGCACGAGTAAAACAATGCCATCACCCCTGGATTAAAATGTGTTATAAATTGCGATTTTTAAATAAATACATTTTCGAGCATTCTTAACCACACCTTTGTAGTATGAGACAACAGTACAGCATGTTCATGCCTATTAGTCTACCCAGGTGGGGTTCCTTTTAACATGAGAAAGCAAAACCAAAAAGTATAGTCATCAAAGTAAGAATGAAAAGCAGGCAATACAAACAGCTAACAATTATTGTATATGATGAAAGTAGAGCAAATGACTTTTGGTTGCCTAAGGTTAATATAATATATGTTTCCTGCATGGACTGTGTAAAAACTCCTTTGCTGCAGAGTGCAGGAGAGGAAAAACTTTGGACCGTGGTCTCTTTCCGTTTGCAAAGGACGAATGTGATCACACTGTGGGTGTGAAACATGCATGAGTGCCTGCAACAAGTTAAGCACTGGCTGAAAGGCAAATGAGATGACGTTCTTGGGCAGCTTGGTGTTTGTGCAACAGGAAATGCAGCCAGCATGGGAATAGGGTTGGTTTGGCTCGGCTGAGGAGCAGGTGGGCCTGACTGGTGGGCAGGCGGTGCTGTGATTCCATTGGGACTATGAAGGCAATATGCAGGACAGCTCAGTGGGTCTGTTGTGACAGCGGGCCATAGTCCACACACTCACCCGGTTTGAGGAGCGAAAGAGTGTCACTTCAACAGGCAAAGTTCTTTTCCACACCAAGAATATGTCATCTCTTGCAGAGAGAGGCAGTTCTGTTCTGTTATTTCACCCATGAGACTACAGTGTAACCATGGAGACAAGGCTGTTATCTTACATTCATACTGTGTTCAAATTTTCAAGACACTGCAGTGGTTTCCAGTCCTCCATTATGACTTTGTTTTACAAAATATTATCCTGGTAATGGGTGTCGCATCTGTTTACCTGCATACACAAAAAAATACATCTTCAGCCAGAAAATCAGTGCTTCTTTCACGAAATGACACAAGCCTGATTTTCTACAACATTCTGTCAAGAGAGATTACGCATCCTTCATCCTGCTAGGTTTTCTCGCCTGGAGAGAATTAGATTACAAGGATTGTGAGGCTGTGGAGAATATTACTGAATACATTAAAATGCAGCATGTTTTGTGCAAAATAAATGGAGGGAACCGAATGCAGCATTATCTATTATTCAAAAACGTATTTTATATATAGCAAAATGCCACAATTTGTATAATGTGTACAGTCAGCTTTTGAGAAGTATCTAAAAGACCATTGTTTGATTTGAAATAAAACACCAACACAAACACCAACAAACAATCTAAATGTTAAATAGCATTTTTTATATTCTCAATATTTTAAATTGTAACACACAATCAAAGTGTTTGCATCAAGACATTGAGCATTGTATTCTTTTTCAGTGTATCTCCTCTCGAAGAACTATTTGCTCATGTATTGTAGTTATATATACAAATGGTAGATATCTTCATAACATTAACTTGAAAGAAATCCCATTATGATTAGCATGAATTTAGCGTATCTTTTGCTACATATTAAAGTACGAAGTCAAATGAAAGTTGGCTTTCCATATTGGTGTTGGAAACATAACCCCTTGTTTGTGTTGTTTATCTGAATCAGTTTTGTATTCTCAACTAGATACCAAAGTGTCATAAAGTATGTTTTATGTGATTTTTTTTTTTTCTGTTTTGCCCCAGTCCTTCATCTTTGACATCCACTCTTCAGTCTATGCTTAAAGCAGTATGATGAAAAGTGTCAAGAGGTGTCTTTGACATCATTCACCAACAGCGTATTCACATTTGGCTAAGGAATATGGGTCATATATCATAATGCTTGTTAAAGTTAAAAATGCAAGAAAATGAGCTTCATGTGTTGAACAAGAAAACCAGTTTGACCATGAAAATTGCTTTTGTTATGATGATAAAATTATAAATATTCAAACCCACACATAAACATGAGAGTAACCACTTGTTTGCTGATCTGGTAGTTTCTTTATGCTGTCAGTCAGAGCAGCGCCAGAAGAGAGTGTGACTGTCTCATCAAAGTACTGTACTTTAGAGTGATATTACAAATCTTGTCTGCAGCACAGGCATACTGACCAGCCTCATGCCTTGAAGGCATTGATTCATAAATAATCATACATTTTGAAATAGTATATTTAATACATTTGCATGCCAGGAATAAACTTAAAGAATAAAGATAATGTACACCTAAACAGGTAATTATAATACCATGAGGTCCACACTTGGAGAAAGACATTGTGGCATTTCATTAAGACTACACTTGATAGCATCTCTGCCTGTCTTTCTGTCTTGCAGGCTGTGCAACTGTGTTATTAAATATATATATATATATACATACACACACACACACACACACACACACACACACACACACACACACACACATAAATATGTATATATGTATGTATATGTATATATATATGTGTGTGTATATATATATATACCCACACACACACACACACATACACACACACACATATATATATATATATATATATATATATATATATATATATATATATATATATATATATATATATATATATATATATATTATATATATAGAGAGAGAGAGAGAAAAAGAATATATATAAATACAGAGATGTGTTTTTTTATTAATAAAAAAGATGTGTTTGTGAGAGTGGA
>CAAKHD010004743.1:54628-94510 GCA_901007705.1 Fistularia tabacaria
CACTTGATAGCATCTCTGCCTGTCTTTCTGTCTTGCAGGCTGTGCAACTGTGTTATTAAATATATATATATATACATACACACACACACACACACACACACACACACACACACACACACACACACAACATAAATATGTATATATGTATGTATATGTATATATATATGTGTGTGTGTATATATATATACCCACACACACACACACATACACACACACACATATATATATATATATATATATATATATATATATATTAGATATATTGAGAGCGAGAGATACATTTGATTTTGTGGAGAGGCTTCTTCAGTTCTTAAGTTGTGAACTTAAGATGTCTTGACCTGGATGACTTCACCATGAACTGGATGACTGAGAACCTCCACAGACATCCTGGCATTTGAGTAGAAAGTTATTACATTAAAGGCCAATGTGAAAGGGGTTGGAGGGATACTGGGGGACCTGGAGATACCCACCTGTTGACAAGCAAACTGGTGGAATGTCACTTCTCTTGTGGGACTGATGTTGGGTATGGAGTGGAACCTGCTTGATATCAGCTATATATGGTTGCATTTCCCTCCAAAAACAGTTTTAGCTTTGAATGAAGGTCCTGAAAAATATATGCTATGTGTGGCTTGCGGTTGAATGATTGATGTAGGTTTCAGGATAATCTCAAGTTACCTCTAAGTGCTAATTAGTTGAACTTTTCCCAAATGAGTCAAAGAGATGCCTATTTACAAGTATGTGGGGAAGGTAGGCAGTAATAACTGGTGGAAAAATACAAGTTAATAAAAAAAAAAAAAAAAAAAAATCCTTCTTTATCAGAAAAGGGGAAGGGGTGTCAGCTAAATTTAAAATTGGTTTTAAAAATCCAAAGTTGTATATATATATATATATATATATATATATATATATATATATATGTATATATATATATATATATATATATATGTATATATATATGTATACATCCTTTTCGCAATTTTTTTTTCTGCACTCCTCTGTCCAGTAATATGTTGAACCCAGAACTGGCTGACTCAAGACTTCTTCGAGCAACACTGCCTTGTTCTGCTGTTTGTATCTCAACAGATTGCATTGCCTATATAGATTTTGAAGTTCAACGGGAGGTTAACATGGTCAATCTCAGCCGCCTTAGGCCCTTCATTTGTACCACCAGGATAACTTTGTCTTTGCAGTATTTCAGCCCAACTCTATTCATCCACTATGTGTATTTCTTGATACCAGCCATTTCTTTGATCTGCTGGTGGTGCAACCTATACTGGGGTGGCCGCCCAAGATGGCATCTCTGCACCATTGGTTTTTCCTGCTTATGGTACCCAACAAATCATCTTTGGTGGCCATCTTTCTGATGAATTCCATGATCTTGTTTTTTTTAATTTTATCCTGAATAGTGGCATTCACTCTATCTTGGCCTCCCATGGCCTGCTTAGTCGACAGTTTCAGTTTGATGTAGAACTTGGAATTAAGCCCAGTAAACATTGTGATAACCCTCTTTGTCTTGATATCCATGGTACCAATCTCTGCCTGTGCCTCTGATCAATAAGGGAAACATGTTAACTGACCACACTTAGTTCTTGCAATTCATTACCCACCTTATTCTGTGATGTTATGTCACTGTGGCTGACATAGAATCTTGCTCATCCTGGCAAGTAGCTTAAACTCATGTATCCATGTATGTATGTTTATTCATGTATCCATGTATATTCCATGTAGTCGAGTTGAGAAATGGTTGCTCTACTTAAGAATTTGTATTTGTAGCTACCCTTTGTGATGGTTTGGCCGATGATTTGAGTTAGGAGGTTGGGGGTGTTAAATGACATTCATTGGAACAAACAAAAAATAAATCTTTGTGATCAGATACAATACAAATATGAATAGGTATATTAAATATAAAAGTTCATAACTATATATAAGTATATATAACAGTTCTGTTTGGGGATCAAATTTAATTTGTTCACTCCACTTTCTCTTTCCTCTGTATCAATTATTTGTTTAGCCATAGGAAGAGGGGAAGTGCGTGAAATGTTTTTGTATGAGTAATAGAGTCTCTGCCACATTTTAAGTTTGGTAAGCTTAACTTATTGCTGTTGAAATAGATATACAGTCTGGATGAGACAAGAATCCATCAGAGTGATTATTTATTTCATGAATTAATCACCATGGGGCGGCACGGTGGTTAGCACTTCTGCCCACAGCATGAAGACCCTTGGTCAGTGCTGACAGGGGACCTTTTTTTGTGGAGTTTGTATGTTCTCCCCGTGTCTTTGGTGGCTTCCTCCGGGGTTCCCTGATTTCCTCCCAACGTTCAAAAACATGGAGCAAGTAAAGTGGAAAAATGGGGAAAATTGCCCAGATATGCAAATGAGAGAGTGAATGGTTGTCTCTCAGTATATATGTCCCTGTGATTGACTGGTGACCACTTCAGGGTGTGCCCCACCTCTCACCCGATGGCAGCTGGGATAGGCTCCAGCATCCCCCGTGACCCTGAGTTCAGGATAAGTGGTAGACAATGGATAGATGGATGGATGGATGGATGGATGGATGGATGGATGGATGGAATTACCATGGGAAGAGAGAGTGCAGATTCATGCATGGCACATACCGGTAGTTTCCAAAGCTAGGGTGGGTGCAGTTATGTTTTTAAAAGAAATGGGTTGATACATATCTTATGGTCACAGAGTGGTGGATGCATATGGTATAGAGAAGGTTGGATACATAACATCAGGGTTACACAAAGGTTTTTAGGGAAAGGGCGGAAATAGGCAGACTCTGCCCATCAATGTTGTTCAACATGAGCACAGCATAAGATTCATCCAGTTGTTTCTTCGTGCCAACATGGGCTTGCACAAAACCATAGTTAGCTCGGAGCACAGTGTAAAGCTCAGACACTTTGTTCCTGTTGTTACAAGATAAGAAGGAATTAGCAAAGATGATTTAACAAGCAACAGTGTCTTCTCAGTGTTCTCAAAAGAAAAGTCTTGAAAGGGGAATTTTCTGTTCCATATAATGTCACAAATCTAAAGTACTTTAATACCCTGTGATATCAGTGAATGTGTGGATAAAGCACAAGACAGCAAAGCACCACAGAATTAACTCGAACAAACATGACATAATGCCATTGTTCCATTTTCTTCGCTTCTCTGTGAGGCAGCATTAGCAAGAAACTTCTCTTTATTTTCACACCAAGTTTTCAGACAACAGCTCTGCAGCAGTCCAAGCCATCACTTTCTATCGCATCTAACAACCTTGCAACACACTTCTAACAATCCATGGCACAGTGCCTTGGCCATGAAGTCCCTTCATGCTGCCGAGTTTTATTTGCTCTCTCTGAATAAAAGAGAATTTAAATGATTACGCGGACAGCTTTTAAGACCCAGCTTCGATGGGGAGCTCCAAAAAATCCACACTGATTAACATTTGAACAATAATCACGCCCTAGCACATTATTAACTTATTACTTTCCAACTTGTTAATGTGTAGAACTGCACTGTGTGTACATGTGATGGTTTCAGCCGAAAAATGTCTTGTAACGTGGAGGCTTGACGTCTAATATGCCTCCTATTTTCTGGCAATACACATCAAATTTAGAGCATACACTGCACCGCCTTGCAACCTCTGCTGACTCACTTTCATAAGTAGCTGAAAACCTGGGTCTCCACCATTGCTCATTTGAGAGGCAGTGGCAGTGGATTGTTTGCAACGTTTGCCTGACATTTTTGCATCCCATTCATTCGTTCGTTCGTTCGTTCGTTCGTTCATTCATTCATTCATTCATTCATTCATTCATTCATTCATTCATTATCTATGGTAGCTAATCCTCTACTAATGGTCTTGGGCTGGAGCTTATCCCAGCTGTTATTGGGAGAGAGGCAGGGTACACCTTAAACCAGGTGACAATCACGAAGCTATGTACAGAGACACACAGTTCAAATGTTCACTCTCCTTCACTTGGGGGCCGTTTACTGTCTTCACATAACCTCCTGCATGTCTTTGGATTGTGTGAGGAAACTGGCGAACCTTTGGGAAAAATCCATCCAGAGACATTATCATATGTAAGAAGAATGTGCAAACTCCACATCGAAAGACCCTCTATTGAAATTGAACCTTGGGCCTTCTTGCTGTGGGGCAAAAGCACAAACCACTGCGCAACCCAGACACACATTTTAGAACACTTTTGTTCATTATATCCTCGATTATAAACACTATCTAGCTGGCTCTGAAACAAGGCCTTTCTGTCTCTGGAGCTTCAGGCTATGTCAGGAGCAAAAACATCAGTTTACCGTTCAGATATCCACATCTTCTTGACATATGCAATGCCTTTTAACAGTGTGTTCATTATGGCACACTCGGATCTGTTGTGCTGGACTGCAGGTCTCTTTTCATTTCAACATCAGGCATAAGTTACAACAGCAGGGAAGGTGGAAGAGACACACTCAGCCTCGTATTGACAAAAGCATCCCCATTCTCTGAACATCATACTTTCAGTTCAGTGAAAACATGGCATTGGAAATCTCCTCTACTCTGTGCAGATAGAGTTTTTCAAAGTGAATAGAGGCACAAATGAAAAAAAACACACAAGTTGCATGGTGAGAGCATTAACCATTATTCATCTATTTTGCAGGATGAAAATAACTTTTCAGTCAGAAAAATATATACTGAAGTAAGTATTCATTATTATTAACTTCATTATTCATTCTGGTCGCTGCAAAAAAAAAAAAAAAAAAAGAAAGAAAAAGCCTGTTTCCCTCATCACAGAGATTATGTCAACAGTTTGTAGTTAGACCCTGTTGCATGCTGCCATGCCAGGGTGCCAGTCAGTCACCATACAGTAATTATTTCAACATCTAATTTCAATGGACTAAAGAATCCTCAGAAAATGAAATGTACTAAGTTCAGTGCCCCTTTTTATTTTGCTACAGCAGAATCAACTCAGAGGGTTTACCCATCCAGGCAAATATCTCACTATTTATTTTAGACTGGCCCCAATGTGTATAGACATTCAAGGTTTACTAGCTAAGAGTTCTTCTGAACAGCAGTGCCAGTGAGTGCCAGAGGGAATCGAATGATTAGAATTTTGCCTTGTTTAGGCTTATTCTTTTTGATATCTGACTGAATTTTCTACACAATTGCACCTGGTGGAAAAATGGGGGAGGGGGGATCTTGAATTTTAAATTCATTCTTTCGGCGTATTTGCAGTTTTAGACGGTAAGACATCAGGAAGGCAAAGAAATAAGCGCTATCGGGGTGCTATGTATTAAGTGTGACTCAATGTGATTTTGCATTTGTCAGATAAATTCAAATCATTACAGAAAGAGGGGAAGTAAAATTTACAAGATTTCTCTGAACCCCGATGTCAGTGTAAAACCGTGGTGTGTTTACATCATAACTATTGGTCCATGAAGGTTTAAAACCCCAAGTTTTCCTTTCACTGTTGTTTCCCTTTGCTTTTTCTAATTGTAACTAATTTGTATGTAAGGGATAACAAACAATAATAATGAATCACATAGAAGCCATATTCTTATCAAACTAAATTATCCATCAGGGTGGGGTTTGAGGCCTTCAAAGCTACTTGGAAATTTAATAAGCTATGAAGTGAGGAGGGTTTCTTCTGTTGTTTGTTTGTTTGTTCTTTCTTTCTTTCTTTCTTTCTTTCTTTCTTTCTTTCTTTCTTTCTTTCTTTCTTTCTTTCTTTCTTTCTTTCAGAAATAGTCAGTCAGTTAGTCACCGTGTCTTAAAGTGTGACTTATTGAAATGTAGGATAATATTGTATACTGAGTCCATTGCCTTGCTAAACAAGGCAATTATGTAATATCTGATATGCAAAATGTCATCAAAGTGAATATCTATGTTGGATGAAATAAAGTTGGACTACTTTAGCCTCAGGTTGCCTTCTGCTGTGGTTTAGCAGAAGTGCAACACAATTTCCCTTAAGATTGTCACCTGAAATAGTTCATCCTGCACGAAGGCAAGATGCATGTTAGCATTCATATGTTATCAATTTACAATCTCCTTTTTACTAGTTTTTTGAAGTGTTTCTTGAATTTCTCATATCTGTTTTGCGCCATCAATTTCAAAGTCAGCACTCTGAGGTCACTTGCAGTGTGTGAGAGCATGCAGCTGAATTCAGGTTTCATTCTGCTGAAGCAGCATGGAAATCCAATGAGACTGAATGACCAAAGGCTTCTGCTTCTGTGTAGAAGAAAAAGAGTAGGTTTACTTGTTTGAACAAAACCAACAATTTCTAAGTCCTTTATCTGTGTGCCGAAGCTAAAAGCACAATTGTATTAATATAATTGACATATACCTGATATTTGTTAAATAACAGGACTGCTGATAAAGGCAGCTACATCTAAGTATTGTGTGGGAAATTACAGACTATAGTTGACGTAAGATGGGTTCTGTGACTTCTTCCTTCCTAAAATAGCTCCTTCCTGTGTCTTACCGGACAAAATAATTCACATTGTGTGGGTCCTGAATTCTAAATGAGCTTACATCTATCTATCGACACTTATGCAAGGTTCATGGCTCAAGTCATTAAGTAAACTTAACAAGACCATTGGAGGTTGAGGTTGATATTTTTTTGTAACATTTTTTGACCAAGTCATAATTAACAACAAGTATTGCAGTGTACTCCACTTCTAACAAGTTGAAGTCAGTAAAACTCTCATATAGTTTGTAGCATTTAATAACAGAAAACTATGCCGCTAATTTTGGAGAAATTAAGCCATAATTTCTGAACTCATTCTTTGCAAAATGGCAAGAAATGTGTTCCATAAGAATTTGTGATCTCTGGTTTTCTGATCAGACAATAATCGTTTTGATCCCACACTTTTGCATAATTAAAAATGAAGAAAGTATTGTACAGTACACTTTCTAGGACATTTTTCAATTCAATAAATATTTAATTATTTTTTTGTTCTGTCCTCCGGATGGAAGCCCATTTTAATTTAAATGATGAACATACTCTCCATTCAGAGTTCAGGTACATGAACAGGAAAGAGGTCAAACAATAAATGCAAATAACTGAAATGAGCAAGATTTAGTCAGTTTGAGGGCCTAAATGTCAGTGTCAATTGAGTTTTGCTGACTGGCCAGCCCTAATGCCCCACAGCATTTTAAGATATCACATCCATGAGATGGGGAAACTTAGATTGACGGCCTACTAAAAAAACATTATCCTTTTTGGGGACAGCCATTTCTAGTGCAAGCTAAAAAAGGTGAAAAATAAAAGACACGAAATAGTAAGATACCATAACAAAGAAACACAATTATCGAAGTTTCGTACTAATTCATCACCTTCTCGAAGTTTAAGTCGTCAACATATTTTCTAAGCTTTTTTATGCTGCAGCCGACCTGTTTCATCCCACATAATATCCTGCTGAATCTACATCATACATTATCCGAGTTGCATTGATAATAAAGGCATCCAAAATAAACTGTTAGACCTCATGTTACAACTCACTTTACTCACAGAGACACACTATCCTGCCTTGCATTAAAAATGACATAAAGGTACAAGACTTTTGACAGGAGAGACAACCATTGGACTAAAATTAGAAATGGAGAATTCATTACAGATAGGAGATGACATCAGTGCTCTTGGTACATTGTTGTATATGGATTTATGCTGCAATGTAAGTGTGCACGTGTGCACCCAGGCATGTATGTATGCTCACACACATGATTCTCCCTCAGGGTGGATTGTCTGAAGCTGTTTTATCAAAACAAGCTTCAAACTAATGACCTCCATAGAAATGCACTTATGTGCCATCTTACCTGATGAGTACTGTGGAGTTAAAAGAAAGTAAAGGCTGCTGAGGTCACACAAAGACACCCGCTGGAAGCTGCACTCCAGGCCAACCTTGGCTGTGCAGCTGTGGGTGGACTGCATGACTAATCATACAATTTGGCTACTTCAGCAGGACTGCACTCTTCTTTTTTTTCTTATTCAGCCTTTTGCGATGACATAATACTGGGGTATTTAATTACTCACTGTTTTAATTTTATAGATTCCTCTGACGCACCTCAATTCCAACGCAGGCAATTTGCTCTACTGTAATAGTAATTAATAATGACTGTCAGTCAAATAATGCTAATAGCTCATGTTTAGCTCCATCAACACAGTCCTTTTTGATCCAAACCAGGACATAAAATCCTTTCAGATTTTAAGTTAATGCAATTGAAAGTCTTGATTATAAGCATTTTCAAAAACCCGACATATAGCATATTTTAAATGAATGAAGCCTCAGTCTCTCTGCCTGGCAAACCAATGGCAGCATCAGCAGATCCACTCCCTTGAATCACATAAATTATTGATGTGACAAAATCAGAGCATCTCATTTGTACTGCCTTCTTGACATGCAGGTTAAGGAAACAAAATGCTGCACATTTTTTTTTCATGAACACATTTGGCTTTGCGGTAGTTTTCATATTGCCACGCCCTACATTTCTGAATGCTTCTTCCTTTTATATTTTATTTTTTTCCTTGTGTTTTTGAAGAGGCTGAATAAAAATGTAGTCATAGTTTTTCATGCAAGCCTGGATAATTATTTAACAAGGCAGATAATAATGTAAGGCTATTAAAGGGCATTACAGATCTTAATAACATCAGAACTACACAGAAAGAGTCTAAATTAAGTGTCTCCTAACTGCTTTTTATGCATGAACTTAACCATACCTTTTCTTTAGTAGCACATTATATAACACTTTCCCTGAAGCTTTATTTTCCAGTGAATTACCATTAAAAGAAAGTTTTCTCAAGTACAAAACAGCAGTAGACTGAGCGCATTAAAGTGATGGTGTTGCTGTTGACCAAATGGATTAGAAGCGGGCGCTGCAGACCAGGAAAAAGTGGACCCAGGGCACTTTGGTTTTCTATAAAGCTGTCTCTTTGTTTCAACTGGTAGTGCTGTCCTGTCAAACAGTGGCGTTTCTTTACACAGTTCTAGCCCACCATGACATTTTCCTATTTCTAACAAAGGATCCTCAATACCTAAACAAAGCAATTTGGCTGCTTCAAACCCAGATAAGTTGTTTGTTTGCTTTAATTTGAGTGAAATATGCGAACGTTCACAGAACCGCTGAGCTATCCAGGACACAATAACTATTCAGGATACCGGTTCAAGGACTGCGGCTATGAAACTCTTGTCTCCAGGTCTGACGCCACATTTTATCGACAAGAAGACAATACAATCCTGATTAACTTCTTAATAACATTGCCCCCCTTGTTGTTGTTGTGCCATATTGTTAGTTGTCATCTTATTGGAACACAATATTCAAAGGTTGTGGTCACTTTACATATTTTAGTGAAATAGGTTTATATAATGCACACAGCTGAAGAAGTGTTTGCTTTTTAATAATTTCAACATTAATGTGTCTGTGTTTCTCCTTTCTAATGAAGGCTGTGTTTTTGCTCCCCTCTCTGAAGTAATGAAGTAAAGGTAAGGTTGGTAGCATTTTTTGCAGGAACAGCGAGCTGGTCTTTGGGTGGCTGGTCATTGTACCGAAAGTGGAACTGAAGGTGTTTTTAATAGTTGAGGAGACGAGATCCAGCAGTCTCACTTTCCCTTCTGAGGCTGTTGTAAGGAGGAGCTGTAACTTGCCTTGTGATACTTGTAAAGTTTAAGGTTAAGCCTGCAGTGCTGTCACTCAAATGATATGCTACTGAATGCATGCAAGCGTTACCGTCAGAGAGGGATAGCACAGGATGACAGAGGGAGGTGAGAGTTGATAGAAGACTGAGCGTTTTCTCAAGCTCATAAACTGCTGCCGAAGAAGCCCCTGCAGTTTGCCTCAGTCTGTGGAGAATGCAAACACTTTACTCGTGCCCAGAGCTTACAAATTGTTCTGGATGAATGACAGCATTGTGAGAGCCATGGTGATATTTTTCTTAAGCGACTGAATGATTGGGGGTCGTGGCCTCGAGTAGGATCTAGAAAAAGGGATTGGATTGCAAAGCCACCAATCCCTGAGATGTCTGGCAAACAAATGAGAGATGTAATGGATTCTTGAGAGATTTGCTGCGTGTGAGGCGGACACCAATAAGCAGTGCAGCACACTGAACTAGGATTAGATGAGAGCTGAAGGGGGAAGGCTGGTAATTATTACTGCATTGCCAGAGCTGCCATGCTTCTACTCTTCCCACAGTATATTGAAAGCGTTCTGGCACACAGCAATGCGTGTATACATGAAACACAAACTGCAGCCGAGTGAGATGCACTGGGGATAAGGACACTTTTATCCATTAATTATTAATTCAATTGTGTACATGCTCAGGCTTTACAAACCTTAGCCTCTATCTTTATTCCTATTCTAGTCTACATACATGACACATGCTGCTTCTTGATGCGTCTTTCCATCTTTTTATTTAATTCCTATCTGTTTGCGCCCCACTCTTCTTCCCCATTACCAAACTCTCAGCTCTTCTGCTGGTCCTGCAGAGGGTGAAAACAGTGAATCTAACGTGTCGCTTTGGAGCTTTAATTAGTGTGGTAAATGCCCTTGGGACAGCGCACAGAAACTTTCATGTCAACATTTACGAGAGGGCATTTTCCCCTTTAAGTCAAATGTAAAAAGACATAATTCCTGTAAGTAGCAGTAATGAGGCAGCGTGATGATGTTGCAGAATGTTGTTTCTGTCCCCCTGTGAGCTTGTGAGCAACACTTCCACGAATATATTGAATTTGTATTGTTTACTGAAAAATTACTCTCAGTTGCCAACTGTGCAAGTAGATAAAATGCAACAAATCTGTAAACACTTAATCGTTATAAATATGATAGAGGAACCCTTCTCTCTACAATCCAATATAGCTGAACAGCACCAGAAATTACAACCTCAAAAAAAAGAACTCATTATCTGGCTCAATCTATACAAAGTCAAGTTAGAGAGCAGCCCCAGGGATACTAGGTAGTATCATCTTAAAGTACAGTGCATGGCATGGAGAAAGCTTTTGGGCATGGCACCTCATATGAATGACTTTCACCAGTTGATGCAGCTCTGATCTTGTGCTCCTGGCAACAGTATTGCATTTGATCACACTGCACTAATGAATAGACTTATGGATTTGCTGAATAGCCATAAAAGTTTTTGTTTTTTTCTACCAAAAAAAAAATCTACTTCATCCACACTTCTCTCAGCATAGGACTATGGCAAGTAATGTGTCCTGATGACATGAATACTAGCTAAGATTTAAGATTCTATTCCACTATTTCCCACAAATCATAAAAACACACCAAATAGCATCACATAGAAAAGCTTATGCTAGTCATTTTTTTTTTCAATAAGGAGAAACATATTCATTCTTCCCAATGAAAGCCATTCAGGCAATTGTCATTCCTGTGCAGCTACGCTCTTGGCGGAAATTGTGCTCTCCTCCCATATAAGCCTTCTAATATTGTTTTCTTTAGAATCGATATAAAATCAATATTAGTATGTTTTACTTAAAACACTTTCCATGACCCATTATCAAAGTGCTGTGCTCCAGAGTCCAGCAGTGATGATTTTGGTTTGAAAATATTTTCCATTTAGGATTCTGTTTGCTGACACAATTACCGCTTTCATATTTGATGTTAATAGAATAGAAAAATAGAATATTCCTTTAATCCTCCCACAGTGGGGAAATTTCAACCACTCACAGCAGAAATAGAAAAAGCTAAGAGTAAACAATAAACAGTGTTTACAATATACAGTATATTAACAGGTAAGGCTTGTATTTACAAGTTGCACTTAAACAATATGACAATGTATAAACAATATATCCATTATAAACAGTATAAATGTGTAAAAGTTGAGACTAGCAGCAAACAACAGCAGTTCTTGCAGTGGTAGCAGCGCTGTAGTAACACCTATGGGGTCCAAGTGAGTGGATGGATAGGAATGAATGGTCACTTGAGTAGATGAATGAAAGAGTGAATGCATGAATGAATGAAAGAGAAGTCTATTTAGAGCAGAGCTGAGTGTTAAATAGTCGAACGTCATGATGTTATGCATGGGGTGGGAGGCATTGTTCATCAGAGAACTGTGTTTGAAGTCCGCAGTGTAAAGGGTGAACAGGAAAGGAGTAAAGACTGTTCCCTCTGGGACCCCTGTGCTGGAGACCACCATGTCTGAGACACAGTTCTTTGACCTCACATACTGCTGGCGGTTATTGAAGTAGTCCAATATCCACTTTGTAAGGTCCACCTTAATGGACTGTAAGACCTGACAACTAGTCCCATCTGATTGAAATATAACAATTTGAGTGTGATGATTTGAAGTTTATGGTGTCTAGTCTGTTGTTTCGTGGCTTTGGATTATGCTCTTTCTGTTGTATATTTAGACTTTGTTGTGCCCTTGGCATGAAACATGACGTACCATTATTAATATTTATTGTTCTCTTGTTTCACTCAACAAAATGCATCTGTATTTACTGTCAGAAACACTGTCACTGGCATGACGGATCAACTGCATAAATAACCATCTTCCCTTGAGCCCACTCTCCACTGAGTAAATCATAGCACTAATGGATTTCCTTGACCTCTTGGTTAAGCCTTATAACCACCAGTTCACTCAGAGTCTGACAACTTTGATGTTAACATGATTTTATTATTACTGTATGATAAGTAATTACAACCACTGGTGCGTTGACATATGCCTCATGTAAGGTCTTTGGGGGATAAAAACTGCAAGTGCAAAACTGCATATCATATTATCTAAAATAATGACATTGTAGCGCTATGGTCTCGTTTGCATCAATACTGTCTTGACTCGATACCATTAAATAAAAGCCTGTTTGCCTAGTCTTCATTAATTTAGTGCAGTGAAGATGGGCGTCCTGTTCGATTGCAATATATCAAAGGAAGGTCACTTACTCCAATTGGACTTCTCTGTCTGGCAGTTGAGTTTGGATGTAATCCACCAAGCAATTTAGAGTTTCTGTGAAATCTACTTTTTAACCTCCCCTGATCAGAAAAGGTTACCTCTGTACTTATTCCCTGAGCTCAGTTGTGAAATGCACATCCAAAGCTGACACATTCATGTCCGATGCCACTATTGTGCTCACAGTTTGCTGTGTTGTTCAGGAAATAGTGTTCTGGACCTGGGCACATGAAAACTTTAAAGATAATTAGCGAGTTGACTGAAACAGATGCTCAGGGAATGAAGTGACTTCCATTTGTTAGCAATAAATTATAACAAACACACCATGACCAAAAAAAAAATGCTCATAAAGGATACATGAAACTAAGGTAACAGTAATGAGAAGGGAAAAAGAAATACCACTGAAATATTGACGATTAAAGGGTTGAAACTGCAGAGTAGAAAAGTTAATGGAAGAATTAAAAACTTTTGTGGGATTGCAACCTGTTGGCTTTTCATGGGCATGTTGTTGCAGGCTAAATCACTAACCATTGTCACTTAGAGTTAACAGGCTAACTGACAATGCAATATTGATACAGTCGCTCAAGTAAAAGTACTTAAAACACACATTATCCAATTCAAACATTAATTACAAAATTGTTATCACAGCTATTAAATTCAAAATTTGATCAGGTTTGATATCCAGCATTGAAATTTAGCTGTGAAATATATTAATATTGAATCTCTGTCTGCTTGGGTTTCCTCTGGGTTCTCCGGTTTCCTCCAAAAGTCCAAAAACATGCAAAAGGTTAATTGGGAAAAAAAATGGGAAAGACCAGTGCAGTGTAAATGAGAGAGTGAAAGGTTGTTTGTTTCTATTTGTGCCCCTGGGATTGACTGGTGGCTGGTCCAGGGTTTACCCCGCCTATTGCCCAATGACAGCCTGGATAGGCTCCAGCATGACCTGCGACCCGAAGTGTAGGATAAGTGGTCGATAATGACTGAATGAATGAATGAATGAATATAGTGATTTGAAAATTGTAAATAAATCATAATATAATGTATGCGTGTTTACAAAGGTATTATTTTGCTTGTTAGAAGTCATTAATCCAGTGATTAATTGATAAATGTGATGAATTCAGTTATTATGTGATCTTCTTAATTTTCCCAAATGTCATTTTTGATAAAAATGTAATTAACTTTCAGTCTGATCTCTCATCTTGAGGAAAAGTGCAGGGATGAAGTTGTTGGTACTTTGAATCCCACCTCCATTGCTTCATATTATTCACTTTAAACCCTGTACGATGTAGAAATTAGAAACACTTAAAATCATGTCTACTGCTCCCGATTTAAGAAGCGCATATATTCTGACTTTTTACAAAAAGACAGCAATGGGAATGCAACCAAGTCAAGCGAACAGTCCGTGCTGAACCTTTTAACCTCTGCTTCAAGCATAGTACAATTCACTGAGTCCCACGAGAGAGCACTGAGATTCAGTGACAATTCTAACACACAACAGAGTATGCTGGTGCTGCTTGAAGTGAAAAAAAACAACCTTTAAAGAGGTTTTGGCTCATAAGATTGCCCAGACAGACCAAGAGATTTTATTCATAAAAATCAGCTTAATGGAAAAATGCATTTTTAGCAAACATTTCTTTGCCAGAAGCTGCCTTTCTTTTTGGTGCTGCAGTGCATTCTTGCTCTGGATGTCCCTGTGGTGGGACTGTAATAGTATCTTTTGCACTCAAATTTTCTTTTCCCCTTCGCTGGAAGGAAACAGTTTAGGATTAAGAATACTGCTGTGCCAAACGCACATGACAAGACATTATCACATAACGTACATTCCATGATGTAACTGTTCAAAATCCTCAAGTACTCTACTTGAAGCCTTCAATCAATGTCCAAACCTCCTAGGAGGTAGTGCAAAACAAGAATACACTGCAATGTATTTTAAAAACGCTTTAAAGCATGTTCAAACTGAATTCCCTTTGCTGGGAACTAAGGGTTCTAACTCAGGTTGCACAAATCTTTCACACAGTTAAATCAGTAAATCTCACCTATTTCCACTTCCCTCATGATGGGACTCCTTTCACCGCCAGAGTCTCATCAGAACAGTTAAAAAAAGAGGTTAAAACTGAAATTATGTGCCAGATTTAAGGAAAGTTTGCTTTGGTGGATCTCTTGGTGCCAGGTGAAGAATGGAGTGAAAGGGGGAAAAAGCATAGTATTAATCCACGATAAACTGCAGTATTGTATTGCCACAGTGATACCAAGTACATCATCATCATGTATACACATGACATAAATGTATTGGAAGCAACAAATCAGATGTCTATTACAATTTAGGGAACGCATATATGACAGAATTTAATATCTGTGATAGACAATACAGAAATAAAAGTAGAGCAATTGTTTTTAGCTATGGTGACATTATTTGCTACTGAAAATTGTATAGTGTCATAACTCTAGTATTCTGGGTCCAATGGTAATTCTCACTCCTTTCATCTACATAAAATCTAGATTAGTTTTGGTGGTGACTCATAGAAACTGGAATCTTTAAAAGGAACTAGTTCTCCCATCTCCAGCATGTATTTGCACTTACATGTGCTGACATAAATTACCATTATGCTCCTATCACCTACATGCTTGAAAAGGTTTTTGGAATACAAGAGGTTTCACCCCCCCCCTGTAATTTTCAAAACCCTGCGCTACTTCGCTGTGGTTAGTGGTCATTTGAGTCAATTAATACATTCGCAGCGAGAAAAACAGTTTTTCGAGCTTCAATATCCATCCATCCATCCTGCACTCAGGGTCGCGGGGGATGCTGGAGGCTATCCCAGCTGTCATCGAGCGAGTGAGAGGCGGGGTACATCCTGGACTTGTCGCCAGTCAATCACAGGGCCACATATAAAAACATACAATCATTCACCCACTCACTCATTTGGGGCAATTTTCCCAGTTTTTTCCAATTAAACTGCTAAATGTTTTTGGACTGTGGACTGAACCCAGAAGAAAACCCACACAGACACAAGGAGAACATGCAAACTCCACACAAAAAGGTCCCATTGTCGGAAAGGAAACAGGATCCTTCGTGCTGTGAGGCTGAAGTGCTAACCACTGCGCCACCGTGCCTCCTGCTTCAATATCATTGGATAGAAAATAAATACAAAAAAAAGGGAATCGCTCACTGTTTCCACGGACAAAAATGTTATTACGTTTTTAACATCAGATTACATACTGATTCTACATTGCAGTTAGACTAGATTAAAATGCCCATCAGACTTTCACTGTAATCACAAACTGTGTGTTTATCTAAAGCCTTCCCCACTTTTAAAATCTCGTTTGCACTGAAGAAAGAGTGTGTTTGCCGAACCCAAGTTCAATATGTTGTCGTGCTCACTGTGATCCTCCACTCCTCGTTTTTTTTTCTCCTGGTTAGATTATCATAGATTTATTACCACCATTTTGGCACAGCAGCTACTTTCTTTATTCCAAAAGATAGCCCATCAATATTGGCCTTATCTTGTTCTTTCAGCTGAAGGCAAAGAGTGAAAGCAGTCTCTCGGTGAGTCCCATGAGATCAGCACGGACTCAGGAAAATGAATGTGGAAAATATTTATTTCCTAATAGCTGGGGGTTCCGTCCTTGTGGGGAGGAGGGTCCAAACGGTTCCATAGAGCATGGTGAGCAAGTCAGATCTTGTGATAAAGGGATGATACTTCCATATCAGTGTATTCTCATGATTTTGGGTGTGATTTATAAAGACAGAAATTATGCCAAATACTTTTTATTTATATCCATATCATGTAAATCACATCTTTGGTTTATGTTTTTCAATTCACTTGTGTGATTGCTACAGACATTTTGATGATTCAGAGACAGTGCATAGCTCCTGATAGCCAGAGGAGAGAGCAGGCACATGGAGACACAGTTGCTTTGCCTCTTGTGTTCAGTGAGTTATGGTTCCAGTATAAAAGGATATTGAATGTTCAGTGATTTATAAGCCATAAATACTATCTTGGGGTTATCCCCTATTGTTGATTCCAATGTTCAAACCAAAAGTAATATAATGTAAAATGTATTGAGCAAAATTACTGAATACATGTTTTGTAGGATAATGACAAGTGTTTTAATTTGTTTTTCTCATGTAATAAAACATGTTTTTTATATGATGGAAGTTCACCCTCTCCATATTCATCTCATCACATGCTATTGTCATAAACTTTTCTTTATTGCAAAAAAAGATCTTTGTGTCATGTACTTGAGACTTATGCAGTTAACCAATCCACTTCAATTGTATTTGTACATCTAAATATATTAATCAATCAATTAATTGATTAATGAATTCATTTGGTTTTAGATTTCAATCTTTTTTCATCTATAAGTCACGTAAAAATCTTAAGGAATGGGGTGAATGTTAGATGGCACTCGATCTTGTGTCAGTTCCCAATTCTGCTGCGGATAAAGAGTTTGTAAAGGTTTGGATAAAGTCAGCAGATTGTTGTCTCCCATTCAGAACAGAATGCATGATTCTTCCCTTGACGCATTTAATTGATACTGCAGTCTCCGAATTGGCCTGCACATATTCAAAGATTTTTGCCATTTTTCTTCCCTCCATTCGAGATGTGGAATTTATGCCATTTCATTTTGCACTAACGTGGTACACATTCTTGAAGCAAGTTATAACACTTTGTTTTATTTTTCCTAAGATTTACGTGGAAAAAGTAAGAAAATAAAGGAGCACAGCCACGTCTTGCTCTCATGTAGAAGCTCCGAGGGTAAAATATGGTTGGTATTGCTGAGGCTCAGCACAGTTTAGGTTCACCTCAGTAAATCAGCAACAGCCCACAGTCAGCGCCTCATTTAGTTGCTGATCCGGAGGGACGGTCAGTAGGACAAATTCACAAGTTAAAGATTAAATGAAAAATTTCTAAAAACCAATGATGTCCTTTTCTATCAAATTTCAACGTGGGATCAGTATTTGCTCACGCATGCAAACAGCTTCTTTCAACAACTGCGGTCCAACATTATATTAGAGTCTCAGGTAAAATAATTCTCTATTTTTGCATGGAAAAACTCTCAACACATTACAACTAAGAGATGCATTTAGCCTTAACCTCAGATTTGCCCGGAACAGGATCCTCAACAGTTTTTTCAGCCATTTCAAAAAATAGCAGAAAACCCAATTTGCTCCTCACCTCACCAGGCGCCATGCACTCTTTAGAAGCCCAAGATCCTTATCACCGTCAATCTTACACCCTGTAAATCTTCAATTGCTGTGCAGAAAATCCTTGGTGATATATCAGAGAGATATACTTTGGAGCTGCTGTTTGACCCAGGCCACAAACTGAGCAATAAAACATCTCAGCTATTGACTGGCGCTCCCAAAGGATAGATAAGAGGAACAACAAGAGGTGATAATCCTTGCATCTTGGTAATGGTGGTCAGTCCAAATGGGCCCATCATAGAGGCTCTGTGTAGTTATATGACCAGATTCTGCTCTGTACATCAAAAATACTTCACTCACTCACACGTTGTGGTTTTTAATATTAATATGCTTGATTTGTAGATGGAGGTCTAGAGGAAGACCAAAGAGAAGATTTATGGATGTAGTGAGGATACAAAGTTAGTTGGGGTGAGAGGGGAGGATACAGAGAATAGGGCTAGACGGAGAGGGTTGATTCACTGTGGTGACCCCTGAAGGGAAAAGCCAAAGGGAAAAGAAGAAGATTCTTATAAGCTTCCAAAAGCTTTTCCAAACCCCTAAAGGTGCCAGTAATTTACTGCATAAATGATCAGATGTCATCATCTTTAAACTCTCCTCTTATTTTATTTTCCCTAAACGATTTTCTTTTTTACAGTGCTATGTTTCTCTTGCGGTTTGTTATTGCTTCCTGGAGAATGTAAATGTTCTGCTATAATACACACTTTCCCCAAGCCTTGCTTCATCTACTAGGACTACTTGGAGTAAACATTTAAATCACAGGCCCTGCAAACAATATAACTTCAGTGAGCCAGAGCATTTATCACAGAGACGTGTATATTGAGAGCCAGGAAAGGCCACACACTTAAAAGTCTATGCAACCCAGACTTACACCTAAGATAAGGAAAGGCGTTTCATAGAGAGCTCAATGTTCTTGCAGCAATTTCAAACACATCGGAGCAGAGTCTTGTGCATTCAGCTTGGATTATGAGTCAGTTTGCAGAGTCACATTGAACAGATGGCCCTTCTTACGACATTTTACATCCCATGCTGAATGAGATTTATATAGGGGTATCCATCACACAAACTCTCACTGCAATCTTTTCATTGATTCCCACTATTGAGAACATTGCCATATGCTCAGGACGAATCTGGGGACTGCACCTTTTAATGTTATCCTGCATTACAGCATTTCTGCATAAATTGCACGAAATGCATTTCAGCATAATGTCTGTATAGGATGTGTCCATGATTTCAAATTGGGCCAAAATGTCATCACATCGATTGTTACTTTTATCATTTCGTCCTTTGTTCACTTTTTACTCTTTTATAGACCATGATGTCATATTTATTACAAGGCTGTAATCATGAATGGAAAATATAGTAATCATCCAAAAAAAAAAATCTTAATCATTGGTTTTCACAGAGTGCTGCGTTTAAAGCATACTTCGGGGCAGTTTGGAGATATGTAAACCATCATGCTTTTTACTGATTACTATGCTGCTATTAATATTTGGTAGACTATATGACTCCTACTTGTAAGAAATGGTCAAATAGCAAAGAATTCATGATTAAATATCTCCTTGACCATTTCTTTTTGGTACAACAGCCACACCTCTTGGTAACTGGCTATGAAAATAAATAAACAGGGGATTGAAGAACTTGGAATGAGCTTGATAAAAGAAACTGAAGCAAAACGTTTTCGGATGTAACTGTCACATGGATATAAACAATTAATAAAAGGTGAATAAACTGTTAATAAAAGGTACTTAAAAAATGCTGGTGTGTGTATATATGATGTAAGTAAAGATGTGTGTATATATGAATGCGTTGAAAATTAAGTTGATTGATTAAGTTGACTTGCTTATTATTAACAGGAAAAAATACTTAACTATTTAACTCGATGATATATTGGTATCAGATAACTGTATAGAAAATGGTGACTAAGACAATTAAATTGGGATCGACATTAGTTTTTCTTTTCATTTATTTATTTATTTGTTTTGTTCTGTTTTGGTATTCTATCTTGCTACGGCCTTCCTAAGTATAGATTATTTTGTTATGAACATGTGAGCAGTGCATTTTTGCAAAATGATCATGCAAGGCACACCTTGCCGAAGTATTTTGGCCAAATGAGAGGGAAAGCAACAGCTTAGTAACTGCCAATGTTCCTGAAGAATTTGTAGTTTTGAAAATCTCCCATTACATCTACGGATTCCTCACAAGAATATATTTCTCATTGCATTGACAGAATAAAGAAAATCTCCCTTACGGTGCAGCGAACAATCCGGTGATTCTGATATTTACAGATGTTAATGAATTATTTCTTTAAAATTAGATATTCGATGGGTGTTTTGGCAAGGCTGGCTTTGAAGTGTGCTACAAGGAAGAGTGCTTCATAGATGTATCATCCGTCCCTCTGTTTGTCTTACAGGGCAGGAGTGGCCATGCCATTTGGCTGTTTAACCATCGGGGAAAAAAAGGATTATAACAATCCTTCAGATGTGACAGACAAATATGACATGGGTCAAATTGTTAAATCGTGAGTATAAATCTATTAGTTGATATAATTTATGCTTTAAATTATAATCTTTCCATCAGGCTGTTGTCATATATGTGTGTGTATGTATATATCCATAGATATATAATATTTTCTTCTTCTCTTCCTTTTGGCTCTTCCCTTCATGTATCATGTGTAATTAAATTGTGAGTGTGTCTATGTGCGTGTGTGTGTCAGACCTTGAAAATGCTCTTACATGATATACAATTTATCCTATCAGGGAAGAGTTCTGTGAGATATTCAGGGCCAAGGACAAAACTACGATGAGAATGTACACATGTAAAAAGTTCCTGAAAAAAGATGGAAGGAAAGTTCGCAAGGCCGCTAAAAATGAGATCCTCATCCTAAAAATGTGAGTTGCTTGATGGTGTTGTTGTAATTTCTGTTCATGTCGAATCTTGTATGGTTTGTTGTGTGATGTAACACTTCCTCAGCTTCCCTGTGATTATTAAGCATCCCCTGTGTAATCCCTGCCAGCATTGTTAAACAATTTGCCTGATGGCAGGATGAAGTACTGAAGCATAACGAAGATGAAGCTGCAATTTCTTTACGAGTAGCTGGTAACACTACACATAATAACTGCATAATGTTTGAGCTCTTGTTAAGAATTATGTAATTAATCATCTATGAGGCATTGATTGTTTTTTAAAATTTCTATCTTGAATTCATAACAATTTAATGCTTGAAGCTCATTAATACTGCACTTGAAACACAATATTTTACTTTTTATGAAACTTTTTTTTCACCTTTTCTGTATTATGTATTAAATCTATTACAAAGATCATTTCTAAGTGGTCCATAAAACCCTTGAGTAAATGGAAGAAAATGATTAGGTGAAAAGTTGGGTTGAGCCTTCGTATCTATGATCAGTTTTAATGAGCCATTATGCAGGTTGCCCAGCTCAACCTTAAAGGCATCTTCATACTGAGCTTGAATACATGTGATTACTCTATCGATTCCTGCCACTTTACCTCTCAAGCAAATAAGATCCATTGTCTTTTACTTCAAATAACCTTACATTAACTCTGGCCTTAGTAGACCACGTCTTCATGTATAGTCCTGTAATAATTTGTGTTCAGCCCCTCTCACACGAAGGAGAGTAAGCCTTTCTCGCCTTTGTGCTAAAAGTGCTCCAGTCTTTCCAAAGGGAATCAACCCAAGTACAACATATACACTTTGTCTGCGACTTAACATTAGACAGTAAACATACCCTTTTTGAAGCATTGGTCATCCATGGTGCCAGTACAGTATTGTGACATTGTCCTTAAATAATGCATGGATTCTTTGAAGTGGGTTGAACATTGTTTTTCAAACGTCAGTGTAAAGCTCAACAATAATTACATGTGAACGACACAGGAGCTCAGCTACACATTAAAAGGCCAGCGGGCAGAAAGCCGAGATTAAGCCCAGAAGGCTCAGGAGAGCAGAGTATTAAATGTGGCACCCTTCAGTCAGTAATACATTTACTGACAAACTCATTAACTATTTACGGAGTTCATGTATAAGTTATTATATGTATAAATGTGAATCTCACTAAAATATTCATCCTTGACTTACACTTCATATGACTCATTGACAGCCACTCTAGTTTATAATGGACAGAGACATTCTGAATCAAATTAATTAAAACTAAATTAAATTAATATCCCACAGAGGAACTTAATCAAGATGTATTAACATTTTATTTGATGGCTTAATTTATTTTAATGACATGTATTACACTGCTTATGAATTTTATACTAACATTGATACATTAAGGAATAAGTAGTACATAGGAAGAGGAATAGTAATAGTAATAAACTTCTGGTACCACAAAGTGTTCCCAATAAGCCTTTGGAAACATGAACTAATTTTCTGCTATAGATTTGACTGCAGAACCTCAAAAAGACAATTAGCACTCATTTTGCAACGTCTAATCGTCAGTGGGGGTGGGTAGGGTGCGGGGATAATAACGTGGCTATGAATAATTGCTGGCAAAACACCAAATGAGTCTTAAATTGTTGAATATGGGAATTAGAAAATGGAAGAGACGGTTATTTGAAAATCAATAGTGATTCTCTTTAATGTTGCAATAATGAGAAGCAATAGGCATATTCCTTTTTTCATTGACCTTATTTGACTGTCACTTTGTTTAATAATACGTGTGTTTAAAAGTCAATTTGAACTAGGGAGGTCAAGAGCTCAATTTGCTGCAAAGCTCACATTAAAATACCCCAAGTTTGACCCATAACGGCATTATTGCAAAGTGTACATGACCTGTGGGTTGCAAGCCCACTGTAGCACCATGTAATTTTGATGTTACTACTTTTGTGCACAAGAAAGTAGATAAAAAAATTTGTGTTCAGAATGTTCGCGAGAAGGACTAAGATGTTCAGCTTATTTAGTGTAACACTACATCTATCATTTCACTGCTAAACAACTGCTTTGGATTCAGATTGATATTAACCCCAACGCAATCAATGAAAAAAACAACAACTTTACAGGCCTACAACTCTTAAGTTTCATATTAGTTAGACTGTTGATATGATTTTGTGACATCACAATTTTTTCAAGCAAATCTGATATGCTTTGCATTTTAAGTAGATATGGTGTGAAAAAGATGAAGTCAATGTTTATTTAATGGGGAATAATCCATTATCATTTAAAAATAGTTCAAATGTTTACTATATGCCAAAACATAAGCCACTCACTTCTCCTAGGAGGAAATCTCTGAACAGACTTGGAGAACATTGCTCTCTGCATTGTTCCTTTATGCCTGAAATGGTTCATTAAATTACAGGAGTCTTGATTTATGCGCTGGCAGTTTTCAATGCATATAGTAGCTTGTATTTAGGAGGAACCATAACAGATGTTACACTAAATGTGACTTATTCAAGATTTTTTAAATCGACATGCTTTGATAACCAACTATCAATCAAAATTTGATCCCATACCTCATGTTGCAGATTATTTGCAAAATTATTTATTTGTGTTGTAAAACAATAATTGTGCGATAGAATTGCTCGGGGGAAGGAAAACTGAATCCTGTGAACACTCTTTCTAACAGTTCAAAACTAAACAAAGATCATGGAATTCAGATCAAAATGTGATTTAGAGAACCAAGTAACTGCATTTACTCCAGGCAAAACACAGTCATGTAATCAGGCGTTTATATGCCTGTATGTACAAAATGTATTCAGAGGTGGTAATTGGTCCAATTGTATAGATACATAACAGGAAAATTTGTGTTGTTCGTTTTTTTTTATCCTGCGATGTATCAATATGAAGCATTTCAGTAGAATTGGAGCTTACATGCCCTCGAAACCAGAGAGAATTCTGATGCTTGAACCTGTAATCTTTAACTATCGAACGAAACCCCAAAAGCCCATCACATACCGATTGCTCACATCATGGATTGGTAGTATCTTGAAAGTGTCCAAAATCCTACTTCTTGCCTTTAAATTATCACATGACTAAAGTTTGAAGTACTTGACTGATCACTTGAGCCATTATGACTTTGTTGACTGCTCAGCTCTGCAGGATTAGGATTAATGGGTTGATCCAAGGATTCATACTGAAGATGGGAAAGCACCTCACAAACTGCCAAAAAATGAAAGAAAATGCCAGATGATCTGAGACTGTGACACTATAGCACTTTTAAATACAAACCGTATCTTTTGAGGCCCGTTCAGCTACTTTATACTGATATATTTGGTTTCCGCTTGCCTAGATAATGTTATACTTTTCTCATTTCGACTCCTTGTGCTCTGCTTCTGCCTGTTTGTTTGTTCATTTCAAATACAGCATTATTACGTCACATTAAAGAATAGCACAATAGTCATATCCTGATAAAAAGAAAAAAAAAAAAGTCCTGACATCATTCTGTCTGTTCTTTGTTTGCTTCATGCAGGGTGAAGCATCCCAATATTCTTCAACTGGTGGATGTCTTTGAGACCAAGAAAGAGTACTTCCTCTTCCTTGAGCTGTGAGTTCAGATGTCTGATAAGCTGTGGGAACACACTTTCTGCTTGCTTTCGTGGTTACTCTGGCCCACTGAACTATAGAGTATGTGTTGATTATAGACTCATGGGGAATGAGCTGTTGTAGCCTGAGGGCCTGTATATATGAGAACAGCTCTGAACTCCGCTCACTTGGTATTCAATTAGGATTTTTTGCTTACTGCTCCATTCTCATTAGCATGTGTTCTTAAGGAACACTATGCATCTTCAGTCATTTGCAAAAATATACTGTACTCATCTCGTCCGTTGAGAAAATTTGCTTTATCTGCTTAATTACTCTTGTTGTGAAGGAAATTATCAACCACAAGGAAAAAAAAACATGGAAAAATAATAGTTTGCTGAGATGAGTGTGCAAGGTTGTATTCTATGTCAATATCCTTCAGGTTGTATGAGAAACATTCATGGCTCGATAACATTTAAGGCACCAGGGTTAATTCATGCCGATGACTTACCACATACTGTATGTTGTCTATTTAATCAGATTATGTTATTAAGCTAAACCACAGGAAACAAATCTTTGAATGATTTAAATCTTCAGGTATTGTGACATTGCACTAAGATGCAATGAATGAAAGGCCTTTCTTTCCTCCTTCAGTGCAACAGGTAGAGAGGTATTTGACTGGATCCTGGATCAAGGCTACTACTCAGAGCGTGATACCAGCAATGTGGTACGCCAGGTACTGGAGGCTGTGGCTTATCTCCACTCCCTGCATATTGTTCACAGGAACCTTAAGGTAATGTGCTATAATAGGGTGTATGTGCATTTTTATGTTTCTGATTACCAACTAAAATATTAGAATAATTTTTCCTGATGTGAGACATTGAATGAAAACATCAAACCTAATTGTTAAGAATTATATGCCTGCTTAGCAAACAATGGTCAAGCCATTTAGCAGGTCCATTGCTGTAAACATATCTCTTCCATAATGAGTCGAAATTCAGTCGCAATATATCATCACTGCCCAGTACACACATTTCGTAAGAAAGAAACTTCCTTACTGTGGTATTTTTGAGTTGCCACCCTAATGTCCCACTTTGAGATCATAAATCAAGTCAACTGCAGGCCTGCCCTAACAGGTAGGTCTAACTGGGCAAAAAAATGTGTTTTCACTTCTGGCCCATTGTCTGTTAAATACACATAGCAACCTAGCTGCTGATGGTATTGGTGTAAACTAATATGTCCTCCTGCCTCAGAAAAGTTTACCTGTGTTCCCCTAAAAATGCCCACATTAACACAGCCATCTCAACTTGGTCAAATGGCCAACACTAGTTGCCACTTACCGAAACTCCCCACTGTCTAGTAGAACTGAAGAAGCCTCTCAGATGAGTGATGAAATGTCTTTAGGGAAAAAAAAACATGTCCAGTTGCCAAATTAAGATTTTAAAAGGACTAACTGTGACCAGAATGACTGAAAACCTTCATGAACAGTATGTTTCCTGTTTATGTCTACATGTCATTGCATACTCAGAAAACTTGAAAAGCTCCAGGTTCATGATGCAGCAGATGCACAGTGCACATGCAACTATTTTTATCCATGCATCTTTTCTTGTAATGAAATACAGCAAACATGTTATTTTAAGGAAATGTATACATCAGACCAGACAGACAAATAGGCACTCTTTGCAAACACTTTGGTCGCTTTATTTTTTCAAATCATGTGCAGCCTCCTCCTAATGACAATATCTAAAATCAGTTAAATTATTCCAGTTATTTACAAAGGAAAATTAAACATCTTGTAACTTTTGTCATCTACTTATTTCTGTCCTAAACTGATCTAGTTCTATATGAATAATCTGAAAAATTTACATTACATTAACTTTTTTTGTTGTTAACACACCATTTGCCACAGTTGGAGAACTTGGTTTATTACAACCGCCTGAAACACTCTAAAATAGTAATCAGCGACTTCCATCTTGCCAAGTTGGAGAACGGACTAATCAAAGATCCCTGCGGGACACCGGAGTATCTGGGTGAGAACATTAGATTTAACAAGTGGCAAATACACATGATAAAAAAGAGTGGTAAGAACTTGTTTCCTTTTTTTTTCTTCTTTTTTTACTGTGTCAAGTCTCTATGTCCCCTCAGCTCCGGAGGTTGTGGGCAGACAGCGGTATGGTCGACCAGTGGACTGCTGGGCTACTGGTGTTATCATGTACATTCTGTGAGTTTCTTGGGCAGCTTCACATCACTAACTGGCATGATAGCTAATTTCTACTGAATGTAATAAATATTCCGTATGAGTTGGTATCGACTTGTGCCTTACATAGTATCTGTTGTCCATACATTTTTGGGTATTTCTTGACTCTTTCTTGTTACTTCTTCAGGCTGTCAGGGAACCCTCCTTTCTACGATGAAACGGACGATGATGATTATGAAAACCATGACAAGAACTTGTTCCGAAAGATCCTTGCAGGGGATTATGAGTTTGATTCCCCATATTGGGACGACATCTCTGATTCAGGTTGTCAAGTCGAAGAAATACAGCGACCTGCTTGGAAAAATATTTTCAAATATCAGCTGCTCCATACAAATAGAAATAATGTTTGTGTTCCAATGTATCAGTAGCATAAACCCTCATCTGTATGATGTTTTTCTGACAGCAAAAAGTCTGGTTGCACGTCTGATGGAGGTGGACCAAGACCAGAGACTGACAGCCCAGGAGGCTATAAACCATGAATGGTAGGCGGTAAAGCTTTAATACACTGAGTTGATGCATGCCATAAATCAAAGCAGTATTATCAGACTGTGGGAGCGGAATCGGGAAGACTGGATTATAGCCTGTTCTCTTTGTCTGACATGAGGGAAACATTCTGACCCACTTAAATAGCCTAATTTCTGTTGGCTGATTAGGCTGCAAGCTACTATACCAACAAACCTGATGCTTGGGTTGACGTGAACGTGACAGTTAGATTAAAGCTGCGCATAAGCCACATTGCAATCATAAAAATGAAAATGAAAACGTGAAGTTAATATTGGAACAGTAGAGAAACGGGGGTAGGTGAAAATGCTTGTAAAACAAGTGCAGATGAACTGATATAATAGGGCCAGATGTCTAAAAGGAGAATGTTTTTTCATTGCATTTTGAAGATATTTACAATGCTGACACCCCCCCACACCCCCCCCACACATACACACACACACCAATTGTTTGTTCAATTGTTTTCACCACTTGATACGAAACAAAACTAAAGATATAAATAATACAAGCTGCTATTGCCAAGATGCATTGAAAAGCATTCACTTGCCACTTATTTGTGTTAAAATGTCTCTTCCTTGTTATGTCCCATGCTTTAACTGTGAACCGTACTTCTATACAGTATGTTCTGGGCAAATTGAACAAGGTGGAACGTTGCAGATGCTGTTTCCTGTCATCCTGGCAAAACTGAGAGAAATGCTGGTGATTGTCCCATTGGAAAAAAATGAAAGGGGAGGAATTGTTTGTGTTGTTTGCTGTAGCCTGTGCATCCGCAGGCAGGGAATCATTGCACTCTTTAAGAGGAGGGTTTTGATTTCTGGTGAAGGTTATGATATTCTTCTCTTATGTTTACCACATCCAATGGCAAACTATCAGGCTTGTCTCCCCAGTGGTCTGTGATGGAGAGTGGCACAGGCCAGGAACAGGCCGCTGCATTGTGTTTGAGCAAAATCAAAACGCTGACACACATTAAATAATTAAATGAGCAAACATAAATAAATTGATTCCAAAGCAAAAAAGGCTGAAAGTGACAGTGGCCTTAGGCTGTAAAATAAAATGCAGCGTTCAGTGTTGCAAAGACATTTGAGACCACATCAACTTAATTGCTATCATGGTATTCAAAATCTAATTTCCTCACTATGTATAGTTTACAGATTGCTTCTTTTATTAGAAACTAAGCAGGGAGGCCTACAAACCTTAAACCTCAGTCAAAGTCAGATGAACTCTGGCACAGAAATTTGTCAACTTTCTACTTTTTCTAAGTAAGAATTACAAAGACTTTGGCAGGAACTTTAACGCTCAAGTTCAGATTTTTCTCATTTCGTTAAACAGGATCTCTGGCGGTGCAGCTTCAGATAAGAATATCAAAGAAAATGTGTGCGCACAAATAGAGAAGAACTTTGCCAGAGCTAAATGGAAGGTAAGATACATTCTTTTTTCACTTGCAAACCAGAAACAGTAGTCAAACAACAGATGTCAGTTACTGTAGTATTCTGTATCTGTGACCTCTGGGAGTTAAATAGAGACCTTGAAGTTGAAGGTCAAGAGAAATGACTTTTGAATAGTTTCACGTCATTTGAATATGCCGCCAATTTAGCAATACATGCATACAACAACAAATTAACAATGACTGATAAAACACCACTTTAAGGGGATGATATTCAATTAAAAAAAAGGTGAGTCATCACATATGCGCAGTCTATGTCTGGAGTTTTCATCTAAATTCATCATCATAATAATATTTTGTGCAAGCAAGCTGGAGGCAGCAGATAGAGGAACAGGTTCTGCCTGCGGGGAATTTTTCACCTGGGTGTGATTCATGATACAGAAACTAAACACTTGTGAACTTGTGAACTGTGTCTGGTTACATTGTTCTGCTTCCTCTCATAGAAAGCTGTGCGTGTCACTACCATCATGAAGAGACTGAGAGCACCTGAGCAAAGTGAATCCAGAGCCACCAGCGCCCCAGCAGACCCTGCAACTCCTCAGGCTACCACTGAGCTCTCTGCTCTTCATTCTGCCCCACCTGAGGGTGTGGTCCCAGAGATAAGCCAACCTGTGCCAGAGGCTGTAAACCTGGCGGTGGCCGTAGCTGCGGAGCTACAACAGCCGAGCCCTGCCCCCCAGGAGGCCGAACCCACATCACGTTGTAATGGAGATGCCTTAGCTACTGTGGATGTTGGCGCTGCAGCTGGGGACGAGCAGGGTTAGAAACCATCAACCCTGCAGCTGTGATGTCTGCAGCCTGCGCTAACCCCTGTAACACTGTATATTAGCTGCTAGCATGGTGACACTGACTTTGCTTCTCCCTCACTTGCAGCATTAGCGTCATCTCATGAAGGCTCTGTGCTACCTTTCTGAGTGCTGAGTTGCATTGGCTTTCTTTATACATGAGTTGTATCTTTTTTTTCACTGACCTCGTGGTGATATAGTTCAAGTTATATAAACCACATCCGTCGCTGCACATTTCAATTTAAGGGGTAGAACATATCTGCTGTCAAGCTGTGGCTTTCGGCTACACTCTTCACGATAAGAGAATATAAATAGACAGAATTGTGCTGAAAACAACTTTGATTCCTAATAAATGAGACGACTGAGTAAACTTCTATCCGCTCGTCTCCCGGTAACAGTATTTGGTTTTGGAAATCCGAAGCAAAATTTACTTCTTTAATTGTTTTCTCCGGAAATTTTGACATGTACCTCCACTTACATGTGTTTGAGTGTAAACTGGGGTCGAAGAATATTCCCAAATGGAGGTTTGGTGGTCTTTAATGTGATGTTGTCTGTTATAATCAGTTACCATGCATTAAACAATGCTGACATGGTCACTTGGAATTTTCACAGCCAGCACTGTTTTTTTGAACTTGGCAGCTTCATACATAAACATACTCATGCTATGTTCATATTTTAATTTCCTGCTCAGGAAAGAACCTCATAGCTGTATATTTAAAGACTCTGTAAATAGAGACCTTTGTAGAAGTAGCCTACACAGCATGTATTCTCAGTTTTTCCTGTTCATTTTACATTAGTAGCCACTTGGTACATAAAGATGCGCTACTGCCAGCCTTGTCTGAATCTGCTCATTCTTGCCCCAAGCCATGCCATGGCTGTTGTTTTAGATCATATAAAACTTGACACTTTCACAGCTGTAAGTGTGAAGTCATGTAATAGGAGCTGTCCTCATAACATAGCAGTTCTATGCATTTAAATTAATTTGTAGCTTTACTGATTTAGAAACATCGCAGCAGACATTTAAACTTGTCCGATCAAGCCAATTTTTCTTGTCCATTCTAAATGTGCACACTTTTATTCAATACTTTGTGGTAGGATATCAACAAAAAAATTCTGCACATGTCATAGTTATTTTGTCACTAACTTTATAAAACATAATGTGCATTAAATGACCACATGCGGTTTTCAAAGGACTTGAGATGATGGCACCATGGTTCATCTTTGACTTTGTAGTTTTGTTTTATGTACTGAAAAATGTATATGACATAAGTTCAGTTTTCTGATTAACTTAATTTCAAATCTACCCATTGATTGACATTTCTCATTTTTTGACTCTTTCAGTCATTTTCAGTAACTTTTGTTACTTATACTTGATGAACGCCAATAACTAAGCTTTCATGTTAGTGGTCCCTTTGAGCGGTAATAATTAGATAGAGAAGGATTTTTGTGTAATCACTCAAGAGGCAATTGAGCAATATTCGACTGGCTGCAGAAACTGTGATTCTTGGTGTAATTTTGACAGACCATGTACCTGTAAGTGAAAGTCCAACTCTTTCCAGCTGTCTAGCCCAACAGGATCACCTAACTAACACATTGACTCTGTCAGATTTATGTGTGTGTGTGTGTGTGTGTGTTTGTGTGTGTGTGAGTGCGAGTGAGTGTGTGCGTGTGTGTGCAAGTGAGTGCGTGTGTGTGTGTGTGTGTGTGTGTGTGTGTGTGTGTGTGTGGTCTTTCAGTCCCTATGAGATTTCATGTTTACACACACACTCAAACACGGGTTTCCATTCCAAGCCAGCAGCCATATTTTCAGGATAATTAGATGATATAATTAAATTGTAATATGTCATGGTTTGTCAACATTAATTTCGTCTGAATTTACCAAAACTCTTGTCAAGACATATTAATGCACATATAATTTATATATAAATTTACATTTCATACAAAGAGTGAAGGCTCTGGATAAAATGTCTCGCCTTTGGAATCTGAAGTTTGACTTTGAGGTTAAAGACCTCTTTTACTTCTTTACATTGTCCTGAAATAGATTGGTAGACACACCAATCGTTTACATGATGTATTGTTTCTCACACTGTCTTAGGTAAATGTTTCCGTTTAAAAAAAATGCTGTATGAGAAAAATATTGAAGATGTTTTGTGTGAATAGATTATTTCGTGTTGTATGTTCTTTTTGTTTAGATAGCAAATAATTACTGTTACATTTTGTTGCAATGCTTTTTTTCTCTTTTTTTCCAACCAAATTTCTCACTGTATTTAGTAGCCCATCGGGTTATTTTGCCATGCACTTACGGGTGTTTTTGTAGATGTGATGTTTGCCAGGAGCAGTGGTCACCTGTAGGTCCTTTTTTATGCATTCGTGAGCTCTGTAACGTAGCTACTCCTTGACTGAGTTGATTACTTTGATGGAAATAAAAATCTAATTCACCTGTTTATTCTCTGTATCATCTTTGATACTCTGCGGTTTTTCCTCAATGCTGAAAGCCTACACTGAGGAGGATGCCGCTTGTTTTGAAGCTACAATGACATTGTCAGGGTTATTTTCTGTTATGAGGGAAGCTACCTCCTTCTAACCTGAGAAGAGCGTTCGTGTTACATACACTTAGCACCTCTCCTCAGAGGGTGTGAATTTGTCTGGAAGAAACCCCTGCCGTGCCATTTGATGTCACTTATTGGATTCTCTCATAGCAGAGGACAGATGATGCTGTGAGAGCATTTTCAACACCCCTGGGTTTAGACTGGCATCCTTTGGGGACATCTTTCCCCCTTTCTTCCCACTGTAAAATCACATGCAGCCACCAGTACCATCAACGAGACTCAGGGGATCCTTATTGTCAGTGGATGACTTCATTAAGTGAGAGAAATCTCGACTCCTCCTGCTCCCAACAATGTCAATAAAAAGAGAGATAAAAAGATTATGCATCACAGTATTACCTTGCTGAAGGGTAGAGAATGATTATATTTTTTTTTCCAAAACCAACTACAAATATCAGGGCTGGCGGTATTTATCAAGAATACATTTATGTAGAACAATCAATTTGGAAACATCAAACCAGCAACAGCTCATTGTCCACAGCTGCCCGAAAGAAGCTCCATTATCTAGATTATCTTTCCATTTTCCAGCAAACTTTCACAAGTCGAAATGATCTGAACAAAAAATTGCAGTAATGATGGGTGGCGGTTTTGTTTCGCATTGATTCACTGGTGTGCAGCACTTAAAACGTGGTTATTCAGAAACATCTAAGTCTTATCTTTGACACTCCAGTGATAACACACATCTGCAATTCTGCATTTTGGGACAAAAAAAAATTAGGGATGAGGGTTACGTTTGCACTTTAAACAAACAGACAACAAATAGTGCAAATACTTTTTGTATCAAACTGCGGAGTAAATATGATCTTCTTCCATTATTCTCTATATTCATGTTCATTTTTATAACATGTTGCATATTTGACATAGGGTGGGTGGATCCTCAGAATAATAGAAGCGCAGTACATACATACCTTTATCTTGCCATCTGCTGGTTACAAATGCACACTGCAGTGAACGGGAGCGCACTTAACCATCGGGAGGCAGTATTGCTCTCATTTCGTTTCTACCTAACTTCAAGGATGTTGGGCTTTGGTCTCATGCTTCTTTTTTATTTTCAGTGTCTTTATACATGTTTTTCATTCTAATTTCTCTCTCGTATAGTTCCAAAGAAAGTGTCTTCCGAGTAACTGCAGTATAATTCGTATAAAGATGTTTTTTTTTAAAGATTTTTTACTTGTAAATAAAACACACGAGCAAAAGTAATAGTAATAGTATCTGTATCATAACACTTTCAATATTTTTTCCATAACTGCTTAATTTTCATCGAAGAACTATTAAACTGCGATTTAAGTTTATCTTTTTTTCTCAAGTGGAGAATGTTACTGCTTACTGATCCCATGCAATATGGAAACTACATTATATGGCCCGCTACTTCATCAAGTCCAGAATAGGATGTATTGTGGCGAACACTAAGGTCTGCGGCCTCTCATCCCGGGACTAAGGGCTGGGGCGTGTGGTTAAACTGTATATATACAAGTGTTCCCGAATGTTCTGTGTGTTAATTGTTTTGTTGGTGTGTTTGGATAAAAGTTAAAAACTCCTCCATGACTCTGCCGTCATTTTCTCATCCGCACACCACAGTATCATATATTATGAATTAAATATGAATATAATCACTGATTTGAAATTATAAAATAAGTCTTTGTGAAACTATTTAACTTGTCTTCAAGCTAAAGGGAGCTTTAGGACGATGCCAGTTTCTTCTTGACACCCTCCTCTTTCATCCAGCAAGTGTCCAACTGCTTATTGTAAGACATCGATACCAACAGAATCCCATAACTCGCTTTTTTTGCTACCGCGCACAAGATCAGATTCAGTGATAAAACTGAGTCGGGTTCTACATCTGAATGGGCCATTATGTCATTTTATATTCCACCGTGGGCACAATATGGTTCTGTTGTGTGACGTGACGACATGATAAGATTCTGGAGGGCCAGTCTTGTGGGTGATGTGGAATGTGCCCCAACATACTGGTTGAAGCCGCGTTCTAATTCCAACAAAGAGTTGGCTGGATTTGATATGACATTGTCCCATGCCTACTTTGATGGATGATGTAACAGATAAAGTGATAACAATCAGTAAGACCCTGAATGCTTTTTGCCCTCCATTGAGGACCGTCCTTGTTTGTTCCACCACTCCCTGGCAGGGATCAGATAAGAGGAGCGAACAGTGATCCGACTATGCTGGAGAATGAAAGGTTCGCTAAAAACTGAGACGTCTGATGCCTGGGATGCCCTGATTTACAAGCAATCCAACCTGCTGCTGCTTTGTCCTGAGTCAAACCCACTCCGGGTTGAAAAGACGAGTACGCATTCCAGGCGTGCTCATTTCCACAGAAAAAAACACAAGTCATCTCGTGGTGTAAAGATGAAGGTGTGTTTGAATCTTTCTTTGCAGGAGGAGGATCAACTCTTCACTAATTTTTCAGAGTATTTAAGAGTTGAAAATTACTTTCAACAGTCCTAAGGTAGCATTTTCATCATTTCCGTTTGTATCTTCCCAATGCGTGAACCCCTAACAAACTATCACTGAAAAGATGACGTTTTGATGGAGGGACACGGAGATAATTCAGAGACCAATGTGGGTTACATCGAAATATTCAACTAAATGCAAACATAAAAAATCTTCTTCTTTTCCTTTCGGCTCTTCCCTTCAGGGGTCGGCAAAGTGAATCAACCTTCTCCATCTAACCCTATTCTCTGTATCCTCCTCTCTCACACCAACTACCTTCATATCTTCTCTCACTACGTCCATAAATCTTCCCTTGGGTCTTCCTCTAGACCTCCTGGCTGGCATCTCCAATTCTGTCTCCCAATATTGTCCCTATCCCTCCTCTGTACATGACCGAACCATCTCAGTCTGGTTTCTCTGACCTTCTCTCCAAAAAATGTGCTGTCCCTCTGATGGACTCACTCCTGATCCTATCCATCCTCGTCACTCCCAAAGAGAACCTCAACATCTTCATCTCTGCCTCCTGTCTTTTGTTCAGTGCCACTGTCTCCAAACCATGCAAATGCAAACACAAAAAATATTATTTGTGTATAATATTATGTGTAATATTATGTGTTTCCTTATATTTATATCTTTCAAATATTTATGCTCCAAAGCCATGTTGGATTGTTTTTCATTTATAATTCATTCCCCATGATTTGTTTTGAAGAATAATTTTTCCTCATCTAATTCAGTCGAATGCCGTTTGAAGTATGAATTAAATTAAAGGTTGCTTTAGGTTTTAATGACAACATTTCAGAGATTTTATTCTAGATATGACATCAACTGACAACAGCCTGCCGTTTGCCCTGGTAAACTGACCCCTCTTCCTTATCACAACTTTTAGCCTGTTAGATAGTGCCAGATAAAAATATGTAATTACATGGCAATAACCAACCGATATAAAATATATCAGGTTAATGTGAAGTTGCTGCACCTAGAATGACATATTTTGTCCCCAAATGCAGGACAAAAACTAGAAACAAAAAACAGATTCCTATTGGAAGAGTTGAATATTAGGGTCCCAAACATGATGGAACAACTTGCATTCAGCACTGAACAGTGACCTGGGTGAGGGGCTTGATCAACCCTGCTGTGAATCCTCTGTGTCCTTATATTTCAGCCTGGACTCACATCCATCTGAAGTCAGATGTCTGAACTCCTTAAAGAATCAACAGCATAGATCCATTGGAACAGGATAATAAATCAAAAAGCAAAAGAATAAACTGTACGCTTTTACCTGGCGGACAGACAGGAGGTTTGGGTCTATTGCTGATTAACATGCATTTGTTGTTTAACAAATTTAGGATATAGGGAAATGATCACTCATGTCTTCTTTCATCGGGCTAAATTTCTATTTTTCCCCTGCTTTTTACATTGAAAGATAGAGTCCTATTTATTTCTGGAAGTATTTCCATTCATCACATTCATACTTTTAAATTTCAGTTTGCATTATTTATTTTTTTTTGTCCCAGTGGCAGGCATTCAATCCAGAAGTAGGTCTATTCATCAGACTGAAAGTTAACTTAATAGGGATTAAATTTCAAAATCTATAGTTATTATACTGAGGTAAGAACAGGAATAGAATCTCCTCCCGTCATTTTAGTGAAATGAATTTGAGCATTTGTTCAATTCATTACAACTGCAAATGTTAAGTGTGTATTTTATACAAATTTGCATACATATCTCTTTAACAGATACAACTTTATTCCAAGGATCCAGAAGATTCTGGGCAGAACATGGGACACATCCAGTATCAAGTCAATCACAATGAAGGGTGGGGAGCATTCCATTCTTATAAAATATAGAACTTTAATTTATTAGTCGGCAACAACAATGGAAAAGGAAGATAAGAGTAATTTACACAATTCATTACAATAACACCACCTCTGTGCATTTTGTTTTTTTTTTTCATTTTTTTCATGAAATCTGATGATGGAAAAAAGTCCAAAACAAACAAAAACACTTAAAAACCAAAGACACGTTAAAAACAAAACGAAATAAAAATTGTACAACCTTTCTTTGTATTTTTGCTGCATATACCTTTTTCTTGTCGCATGGAGACGTTCAGGATCTGCAATTGATTCCTGGATTGCAGACAAATCCCAAACTGAGGAGTAGATACAGCTACCCTTTTATGAATTATGGATGCATCTTCCCAGAGGTGTTCAAGATGGATATTATAGGGCCTAAGTAGACCCGACTCCAGCTGTTTTAAAGTCCTGTTTTGTCAGAATAAGACTAAATTTCATCTGATTTCTTTGTACTCTTACATACATGAGCTCCCTAAAGAAATACATACTGTACGGCTGTTTTTAATAGTTATCGTACAGGAGAATGAAAAATCTTATCTATAGAACCATCACCATATTTAACAAAAAAGGCATTTATTTATATTAATTCTATAAATAAATGATAATCTCCCATAATATGTGCCATTTATTCTCAGGAGAGAGAAATTTACTTAATACTCTGATTCTGTTTGTGAAACGATGCATCACGCTTGACACTGGGGTATGTTTAGGGCTATGCCTCCGTCCTCCCAGATTTCTTAACATCACTTAGCTCATGCTGGACACCCCAAAAATGACGGACAGGAAAAACGACCACACAGTACCTAGCAGAATTACAGTACAAATACAGGTTCATGCACACAATGAAAGCCAGCTTCCCAATATTTTGGTTAGTGTCACAACATTGTTACAATGCTCTGTTGTGTATATGGGCAAACATATATGTATTTTTTTCCCCACCCATGAATGTCAGAGGAAAGAAGAACGAAAGACATCTTGTGCTCAGAACTGCCCCGAACCGGGTCAACATAAACTCGGTTTGCTTTTCACAGAGGTCAACTATACCTCATCTGGATGTGCTTTGCATTTGGCTCCGGCCAATGTCCCTTGTCAGCAAAAGAAAAATGCCCCTTGTGCAAAACCTTGACCATTTATTGCACCTCACTCTCAGTTCAAAGGATGTTTGAATTTGTAAAGAATCAAACCATTGACTATATTTCATCTTTTAACTGGCCTGTGGTTATTTAGAGGAGAAGCTGCAGGGTTTCTCGGGGTACAATTCAGATAAAAATCCCTTTTCCGCTCTTTATAAAGCGAGTCAAAATCTCCTTGATCCTTTCTTATTTTCTAATCGAGGTTCAAGCATTGCAGCGTTATTTTACAATCAGTCCTCCAAGTAGAGCAGGAAATGGAAGAAATAAACAAAATGGGCTAGAAACCACCAATAGTAGTGTTTCCCCACGATAACTGGCACCATACAAATGGTCCCTTACACATAAAAGTCTCTGTCCACATGCAGGTGTTCCTGGAATGTCCAGAAATGAAACAGTCCTGGCGCTGAGTCAAAGCAAGAGAGAAATCCCATCACCCCTTATCCACAACTCTGTGCCCCATCATAGAAACAGCTTACATGCCTAATAACACATACGGAACGGTCTCCAAGGTCATATGGTGTTGACAGATGAGTGTTGTATTGACAGTAACAGCGACAATAAAATTAACAACATCAATAATAACAATAATAATTGCCCCAAAGAGGCGAAGAGCATGTTTTTTTCTATAAGTACAAAGAAATCCACAGAATGATACTATGTACAACCTACAATAAATACTGTGTATCATATATCTTACTGCTTGAGAGGATGTATGTGGGGGTTTGTTTGTTTTTCTCAGTTTGCTCTTTTGTGGTTTCTGGATTTATTTTATTTTTTTCAGGTTGCTTCGCTCAATGAGTCTCTCCCGGTTTTCCCCGGGCAGGGGAGGGGTGCGTGAGGATGTTTTGGGACACTACGACAGGCATCTCATGTCTCTACTTCCACCCGCTCCTTGCTCTCCTCCCCTTCCCCGTGATGCCGACGGTTGCGGGGCTTCTTTTGCTCTTTGAGTTCCTTCAGGTCCTTGAGCTTGAGGGTCCCCAGCAGCGGGTCTCCAAACTGCCAGTAATCTTGGCAGTACTGATTGATGAGGCTCATCTCTGGCTGGCTCAGGATGGTCAGGAGGTCTTTGTATTGACCTGCACTGGGTGTCCACTGGGTGCTGCCGGTGTGCAGCGAAGATGGCATTAGTCCTTCTCCACCCTCCACCAGCACGTTATTGACGGCCCGGCTTGACAGCACTACCAGTTGCAGCTTGACGAGTGTATGTTTGAAATTTTTCTCTGTCGCTGTACACTGATACATGCCAGAGTCAGAGGACTGTAGAGAGCGCAGCAGGAGACCTTGTTCTGTCTTTAAAACTCGGCCATCGGAACGCATCTGCAGGAACACAGAGGGCAGCTCAGATTATTCCGACTATTAGCTATTGCACGACGAAGGCAGTTGGTGCTATTTTCAAACCATTGATTTTAATCCTTTTTTCAATGCAAGTTGCAAAGCTTTGATTCAATATGAAGAAACCTGCATGCTTTTATTCATTTTCGTAATTTCTTAAACTTTAATTCTTCAGCTGCTGGAATTGTTCCTAAGCTCTGTCATAAGTTAGTGTGTTTCCAGCTGCATATTCTTGTACATTTCCCATATTCAGGAATTTCAGCTCTGATGCTCTGAATTTATTGATGATCTTTTAAACTCAAATCAAATTATTCATTTTTCATGAACCTTGTTATGTTCTAACACATGTTAAATCATAATACATCTTAATTTGAATAGAAAAAACACCTATTCTATAGGTCGCTGCCATTTTTATTATCTTGTAGAATATCTTCAGGGAATTTTTTAAGTTTTTGCACTTGGTAACCACAGCAACAGTCATGAGCAGACAGTATTTGCAGTATTAAGGAGACTTTAGGGAAACATTTATTGAAGGCAAAGGCACATATGTTCACCGGCTTTAATTCCAAAATATATTTAAGATTAATCAAAATGAATATATAAAAATTGTTGGAATATTGAATGCTAAAACACAACAGACGGCATTTCAATCATTGTTTAGGAAAATAAATTTTTAAACTGAACACAGATAATTTTTCATCCTGGACCGAGGAACAATAAAAACAATTAATTTATGTAGATAATATGAACTTCTTATTCATTCCTTTTCAGGTCATATAGATAATGAAGAACCATGCAAAAGAACAATGCATCCATTGCAATACAACACATACACACACACACACACACACACACACACACACACACACACACACACACACACACACACACACACACACACACACACAAACACACACACACACACACGATGAAATTATTACTGACACTCAGGTACACTGATCCCGCTA
>CAAKHD010004743.1:94530-130499 GCA_901007705.1 Fistularia tabacaria
TAATTATATTTGGTTCTCTTCAGTTCAGATAATTAATTTTATTCCTTATTGTTTTGGAAATAAAATGCAGTGCTCTACATAGTTTTTACTTTTTCTTGGTTTATGTGTTTGTGTTTTTGTGTGTGTGTGTGTGTGTGTGTGTGTGTGTGTGTGTGTGTGTGTGTGTGTGTGTGTGTGTGTGTGTGTGTGTGTGTGTGTGTGTGTGTGTGTGTGTAAAGCTGTGATGAAAGAATTGTGGTTGGTAATTTTCATTGCAGAGAAATAAAAGTTAAAATCTAATCATCCATTCTTCAGCTTATTTGTGTTCTTTCTTTACATTCACACAAGGAATCTGACAAAGTGATGATGGCTATTTCTGCTGCTAATTAGACGTGCGAGGAGGCCATCCAACACTACAGTCGATAAAAGGACAGCAGCAACCCTATACAGCTTCACAATGAAACTTTAACTAGGAGCTCGGAGTTGTACATCATTGCAAAGGGCTGTTTCACAGCTTCCCTTTGTGGGTCCCTCTTTTGGGCCTGAGGACATCCACAAGTGTGAGTGAAAAACCAGAAATCCCTCTAGAAGAGCCCGATTTCTTTGATCGTATTTACAGGCAAATGGAAGGAATTACAACTTGAGTTTGTTTACAATAATGACATCCATCTGTCCATGACAAAATGTACAGAGATAGACTGAGATATTGACTGACGACTGATGAGCCTTCATCAGTCAGAGAACACAACACAGAGAACACATTCTTCATGGGGAAATCCTCATGTGTAAGCAAAGTTAAATGCTAAATGCTTATATAACCACAATATTGTCAGCAATACGCTCGATGGCGGCTCACCTCTTTCCTGCGGTCACTGTTATCTCTCTGTAGATGCCATTTGATGATGGCGTGTGGAGAGCGGGCCTGACATTCTAGGAAGGTACTACTCCCCTCCACCCCATACTGCACCATCTCCAGGGTGTTCTTATTGGCTGTGTGGCAGAGAAACAGGGATTTCCATGGCAACCAAACACTCATTACCATACACTCCTCCGGTCAGAATTCTCAGGTGTGGCAAATCAAAGGCCTTTTAGAAACAGCTTCGACAGATTACCATAAAGCTGGCAGAATACAGTCATTACGGCACATAGCAGTGCACACCTTGAGCTACATTGAATACCAAGGAGAATCATTAAGGCATATCATTTTTTTCCACTTTTCCGAACCAATGAATAAACAAAATGTGATGATAGAATCAGTAATGGGGACGTCAGAGGCAGGGCTTACACAATAATGCAATTAAAATTCACAATTTAGAGTCAAATTAATTTCAGAATGTATTTATTTTTGCAATTTTTTGGCAAATTAACTTAGTCTGCCAGGAAGCGGAAAGCCCTATTAAAACCCAAATTTAACACCAATACCATCACCTACAATTCATAAATGTGAGATGCTTGGGGACCAGTGCTCGAGATTTTGTGGCAATATCTTATCTTATCTTATCTTATCTTATCTTATCTTATCTTATCTTATCTTATCTTATCTTATCTTATCTTATCTTATCTTATCTTATCTTATCTTATCTTATCTTATCTTACCTTACCTTATCTTATCTTATCTCATTATTCACAGTTAACATAATATTCCTTCTTGGCACAGAGATATAAATCAAATTAGGTCTTGTGAGAGTTAGTCCTTTTTCCATTGACATGTTTGCATTTATTAGTGGAGAGTTAAAGGAAAACATATTTCTTTATATATTGATGATAAATTAGCAAAAGATTGTATTGATAATAAATTAGCAAAAGATTGCCTGAAGAGGCTATTTAAAGACTAGAAAGTACAGACAGATGAAAGTTTTGATAATTGTTATACATAAGTTTTGTTTGTAAGATGCCAAAAATGGGGCTTGAGGAATTCGCATCTTACCATTGGAGTTGAAGCCTCGGCATTGGCGGATGGGGTTGCCGTACTTGACGTCCTGCCTCCGGCTACGTCTAAAGGGGTCAGACCAGTATTGCCGAATAAGGAGAGAAAAAAAGGCATAAAGCAACTGCAAGCCATTCCAAGCCATTCAACATCATAATTCATCATCAAAATCTTCAGTAACTTCAGCTTTATCACTGCAGGGCTATTGCATTATATTGTACCTGATGAAATTGGCATATGAGAGTTTAATTTATTATTGTCATTTTTATTCGGTGTCAAATTAATTCATTGTGAAAAAGGCATTGCTGTGCCATAAAAACAGCCAATGAGCCGTACGGGCAGTTTGACACAATCGGCATTCCACAAGTCCTTGAGAAAGTTAGTTAGTTATCAAGTTAGTGCGGCACATGCGATGTTATTGGTGCTCACCTCTTCTGTGATGCTGAGTAACGGGAGCAGGACTTGCCATCCCAAGCACAATAAGGATCTCTGGCCAAACAGCAGTCAGCGCAGGCCTCACCATACACATCGCAGCGGTGGAGAGCCAACTGGGTCAGCCCTACCGCGGATGACACGTACAGCTGTTGCTGTTGAGAGAGCAGCACATGGAAAATTATGTTAGGCACAAAAACAGGGCAGTAATACAGATGGATAGGATGAGATAAGTGTTGAATCTAGAACTGAAGCAGGATCTGACTCAGCTGGGAGAAAACTGAGCTCATCAGGTTGCCATTATAATGCACTTTCAAACTTGATGATCAGCCAATTGAAATTCATCAGTCTGGCAAACATTGTGTAACACTAACCCTTGGTCATTGATGTCATTGATGTAGAGTGAGCCAAGAATTTAAATCTCTTTGAAAGACAATGCTGGACAGTAATGTCTTTTCCATATCTTTCTCTTCAAAGTATCCCAGGGACATTTGTGTATCAAATGAATTATGATGGTAAGTAATATGGAGGCATAGATAAAGTATTTAAAGTTTCAATTATTACTTTAACCTTCAATATCTCTTCATGGAAGCAAAGGTTACGGAGGCATTCTTCAAGAAATACTTACCCTTTTAGATGAGATCTTCATGGTTGTGATTGGAGTTGGGACCTTGATTTTGAAAATATATCGTTAATACATCATATTGTCTTAAGGGCAGGTAAACATTACTCATTGAAAAAGATAGGAAAGACAGAGACTTTTGGGATATGTTGAGCTTTGAATAATCCAGATGACAAATAGACGATAAAACTTCACCTTGAAAACCTCGACCTCCTCAAGGACCAGCTCCTCGGTCTGCAGGTCGTCTCTAGGCAGGACAATGACTTTCTGAATCGTGCCCTTGTCTGTGGAGCACAATGCACACCTGTCAAGCAAACACCTGCAACATGGTGCACCTCCGCTGTCAACAGGCCCTTGAAAATCTATTTTCTTTATCCTGGCAGACTCCCTATGCGATAATCCTCATATCAACACAATCCACTGTCCTCTCACTTTTTTCACTTGTGAAAACTTTCACTTTCCTGAATGTATTTACTGTTTGTAATAAAAAAATAAATAAATATATATATATTTGCAGCTTCCTTCCTAACTTATACCTATTCATTTGAATGTCACAAGACAATCCCCTGGCCTGTTGGAGTTAGGCATTCCTTGTAAGCAGGATACCTGAGATTTATTGTGATTGTGCATAGAAACCCTGGTGCATTGGCTGAATGGCTGCCTCTGACAGCAGCTGAAAGGACACACATTCCTCCACCGCAGCCGCCATCGAAGACAAACCCATTAGTCTCCTCCCGCTAAAGCACAATGAACAAAGAGGCATCATATGCAACATGTAGGGGCTACGTTCTGTGTGGTTGTCATTCTAGTATCTTATTAAAGCTTCAAGGCAAGCTGACAAATAGATAATCTCTCTTTTATACCGGTGCGTGAGATTAAGGTGATGTATAACCTCACTGTACTGCCTCTTCCCCTCTTCTTTTTACCCCTTGCTTCATTCTCCGCCTCCCACTGTTAAGCCACCACTGCCCTCCAGGTACAAATCTCCTGTTGTTTACTTCACGTGAACAGACTTCGGCACAAAACCCTTTGCTTGGTTAAATTTCTACTCAGGCACAAAAGGCAAGAATGCTTTTATCTAAATGATAAATGATTACAGGGGAGACAATCCTTCCACTTACATGGGATTTATGTTCGTGGAGGGACTCGTTCTCCATTTTTCAACTTCTTGACACTGGCATTTGTATTTCTGACTCCAATCACTGAGTAAATGGGTTTAGCCTTACTTTCAAGTGAATAGTGTAAAGTGAACGAAAGAGCTATAACGATGCCTCTCACATCATATTAATTTCCAATAAACATAAAAAAAACTCACCTGTTCCCAGGAAGAGAACTTCATAGTTGCCGTCTGCAGCTGTCACCTGGTCCACCGTGATAGTGGTGAACTCATAGTCTACGTTGGTCCGAACCACCAGGGGGCGCTTGTGCACTGGGTACACGGCGTTGTACATGGCAGGGTGATTCCTCATAAAGTTTATCACCTCATCTGGATAATCCTTTGTGGACTTCATGTTAGGGGTGAATGTACCTCCGGGACACTGGAAGGGGGGCACAGAAGAAGAACCAACATTCAGAACCTGGGGTCAAACCTCGTGAAAACACTGCATAATCACATGAACAGAAACATATTCGAAAGCACGTCTTGCACTAATATTTTCAGTTTGGTTATGCTGACACTTAAATCTCATTCAGAGGGGGTTTCTATTTGGGGTCTCTGTCAGGGAAAAAAAAAAAACCTCTGTTATGCCAGCTTGCTCTAGGACTCGGTCGAGGGGTCAGTTCTGGGTGAGACTTACTGTGCCTGGCCGGGGGTAGGGGATCTTTCCAGTATAGGCCACCCACTGGTAATTAGGACCTTCTTTGTGGGCAAAGGGTCCGTTGAAGACCATGCGGATGTCGGCCATGGAGTACACACAAACAGCTGACCCTTTGAAGACGGAACTATGGGGACAGAAAAAGAAACCAATGAAACATAATTAAAAAAAGAAGAAGAAACTTTAATATTCATGCCAGAAACTCGCTGTTGCTTTTTGCTTTTACGGTGCACATCAAAGAACACTAACCCAGAGACGGAGAAGACTCCATATATAACGGGGTTTTTTGTGTCCTGTGTTGGTTGTATGTAAACATCTCCTGCAAGATAGAAGAGTGAAATTACGTTAACATCAGTTGTATGTATGAGGACAACATAAAGCTGTGCCGTATAAGCTCTCTTCTTCACTAATATTTACACAGCTTTCAGATAATCCCACCTACCTTATCCAGAAAGACCTTTAGGCTACAATTTTCTGGAAGGTCTAACTGAAGAAGTTGAACTTTCATCTTTGTTGGAAAAACATGCTACTGATTATCAGATTTTGTAGAATGATCAAAAGCATTGGATTTTTATCCCTCTGTGAAATTCCCTGAAAATAGAAAATGTACCGCAAAGTGGTTTGGGATTTTCATTTAAGAACTGATAAATTCCCTATTCCATGGCCAATGTAAACGTGATTGCAGATGTAATGATAATCTGAAAGTCGCATTGTTTGTCCGCTGGGCGATTACTAGCATGCTGTTATATACTTTTTTCTTAATAGACCTTAGATAGCTGCAAAGGAACATAAAAAAGATTGTTTTCTGAAAAACAAGTATTTCCCCCCAAAAACTCCCAAAAATTCTATGAGAATATTTTGAAAAGGATAGATGTTTAGCGGGTAACAGGGAATCATAACCGCTTTTGGAAGAACTCAAGCGGTGAAGACTGTGTTATGACTTAAATGGTCTTAAATGAAACTTATAGACCCACAAGTTTCAAATGTATGGGAGTGTGTGATGTTTTATTTCATTTTCTTTTATTTCTTTTTCTGTGACACCGTCACTAGATACTGAGGATCTGAATTGTTCTGACCTTTCAAAAAAACATAGTTTTAAGTAAAGTTTGTGTGAAAACTTTCTTTCAAAAATAGCCCCACAAAGACGAACTTTGGCAAAGTAAATACACAAGGTACTCAACTATCAAATTTAATACCATGATATCGTATCCTTGTCATTATCGTCTTGTCGTGGCAACTGGACTTGGAGTTCTTCTCTTGAAGACGTTTCCACCCCTCATCCAAGAGGCTTCTGCAGTTCTACTGTCCTGTGGGGAGTTTCTGAATATAAATGCAGTCCTATTCAGTAGAACCGAAGAAGCCTCTCAGGTGATGGGTGAAATGTCTTCAAGAGAAGAAATTCAAGTCCAGTTGCCACGTCAAGAAGCTCACAACAAGAATTCACCATGACCTGGATGACTGAGAACCTCCACAGACATGATATAGCATCAAAATAAAAAGCAGATATTTCAAATCAAGCTTCGAATGGATTTATTGTCGAATCCTATGGACTAACTGCTAATCATTTACTCAAAGATACAGTGAACCAGAACAAAAATTAAAGGTTAGAAATATGAAGTGCTGACAGCCATTCTGCATGGCAGCACTGAAGCACAACTCAATGCCCAACTTCACACTTAAGTCATTATTTTTTATAGTGGTATTTTTAAAAGTGTAATGTTGGGGGAGAGGGACCAGGTCTTTTAAGTTGTCTTTACAGTCCAAATACAGTCACAAAGCATAACTTTTAGAGTTTTGTTAATAACTCGGTTTTGTACCACTGAGACATTTATGACAATCAAGTAAGTGACTTGCGACCAATGTTAATTGAAGTCATGTGATTCAGGTCCAAGATTATCTTGGTTGAATGATCACCCGCACTGTCTTACAGCGATCTAAACTTGAATGCCTGATTAAAAGGACCCTGTTGCTGATGAGGAACCAATAAGTAAAAGGGTGGCAAGAAGGCTCTTTGCTATTAGGCGTGTGACCTAAATAACACCCAAAGTGCCAGGTTTAAGACCTGTCCAAATATAAGTACCTGCACAGTGAAGCCTTCCTACAGGGATCCAATATTACAGTGAGCTCAGTCCAGAGGAGAAGCATGAAGCTGCTAGCAGTTGCTATGTTTTTTTTTTCTTCATGCCAGATTCCTCAAAGCTACACTCATTAACTCTCTGGCATAAATACACACACAGAGAGACACACACACACATACACACGCATATACACAGCCAGTGTCATGCCATATTCCCCAGCTGCCACAGCCAGAGCACAGCAACAGTCACGGGTTAGCCTGGACACAGCATGACAGGCTACCATGGATGTCACACAACAGATGATGATTGTCATGGCATACAGCTGTTACGCTGTGTGCCATGACATGCATGATTTGCACGAATAGAGTCACTACAATCAGATCAAGGCTCCAAAGGGGGCTTGTGTGTCTGTGTGTGTGTGTGTTGCAGGGGGGGTTAAGGGGCTGGGGTATGTTTTGCAATAAAAACGATCCTGTCAGTGCAGTTATGACTTCGCTTCTGGGGATCTTGTGTATTAGTAAAAGCCAGGAAATGATCCAGTTTCCACAACTTTTCCCGTGTATGCGATACAGAGTTTCACTTTTTGTTGTTTTTGTGTCCATATCATCTCCCTTTTCCTTTTTATTTCACCCTGTATCTTAATGAGCTCCATTCTATTGGTCTCTGTTTCTTTTTCATCTGTCGAGTTGTGTTTTTAAATACCTTTAGTCATTTCATGAGAGGCAGTTGTATACAGCCACATATGTAACATATTACAAGTGAAAAACTGTCGAGATCTCAAGGGAGAGCTGGGGGGGTGGAGGGGGGGGGCTGCCATTAGGTCTCTGTTCAGAAAGTATATAACTGGTCTTGATAATTTAGGAAATTTCTGTGGAACAATTTCAGAGTAATTCTGAAAACTCAAAACTTTCACAGACATCATTCTCCCTTTATGTGCGTAAACAGCGGACATCATAGGGTCAGCGCAACACTCACTCATAGTTCTCTATAAATGATTTTCAGCCGGATTGATATGCTGAGGCCGCTGCAGTATTGAAAGGTATTCAGCTGTTTGCAGAGGAATCAGAAAAAAAATGGCAACCAAAACTGGAGATACAACATAAGCAGGAGTTGGAATTTCAAATACATTACAGTTGTTAGTCAGAACTGTTTATCAGATCACTCCCTCATTTCACAATCCCAACCAAAAGAGTCACTTCAACAAAAATGATTTGGTTTGAAAGTTGGCTTCAACAGTAAGTGAGTATTACAATGTTCTATGGTTAAACAAATAATGCTATGAGACTGATATAAATTTTCATATTAAAAAAAAAAATTGAATAACTTTTTCCTTCATTTCAATATTAAAACTGGCAGTGGGTGCATGCAGCTCAGCATTTTCTTTACGAGGACTGATAGCATTCACTCCTTGGTGGTTCTTTGTTTCATAATATTAAAGAAACAAACATATTTTACTCTTTTGAGATTTGTTGAATTAGTTTCATATCTAAACTTGTGTTAAGATTATTAACTGAGCCGAGGCTCTGCTGTGTAGCTCAAGTGTAATTTGTGCAAAACCGCTCAGGTCAGAGCTGTCAAAGGCAGATGTCTAGCCTCTTGTGACAATGCGGCATGGCAAATCAACATGTACGCTTTCATCAGGATCAAGGGGAGGAAAACATTGGTACATCCCTGATGCATCCCATATGGCTCTTTCCACCGTCAAGATAAATTCTCCAGCAGGAAGGACCTAAACAAGTCGGTAAATATGAAGTAATCGACATGTAACCGAATCACATCCTATTTATTATCCCTCCTTAAGTCTTTTGCAGAGGTGGATGCTCTTCCAGCTGACTCTTGCTGCCTTTCTTTCTTCACATACATGTCTCTTCAGTCATCCTTGCATTTGGTGAGTGGTCCGCTACGCTTTGGCGGCCGATTTTACAAAAAAAATACGGCAACTGCTGATGACTCTCCTATGCTCTCATCTGAGCCACTTAAAATCAACACTGACTAGTAAAAACAGAGTCTCAATTGTAAAAGGCATAGTGAGTCCATTTGCACTCAAAACCACTTGTGACTGCAGACACAAGAAGGCCACACATTTTTCAAGTGCGTGTCACCTTTTCAGTTATACAAAGACCGATAAAAAAAACACATGTAAAAATGAAAAGAGTTCTACCAGAACTGCGGTTGGGCTTGGATGAGAAGAAGAAAAGTGTCATCAAAAAAAAAAAAAAAGGGAGAAATCCCACCATCAGATTAACTGGGCACAGCCCTTTTCATTCTTGAGATGAGTTCAAGAGTGACCACAGCCTCACACATCAGTCCTCTATCACTCTTTAATTCTATTTTAAACCACAGAGACTCTGAGAAATAGTCTCCCAATGAGACGCTAATAGTCACACATTCCTGTTTAGTGATCTGATATGCTGGCCATCGGGTCAGCCCCGTACAAACGCTCAACAAAACATATTTTTTCGCGTCAGACATCTTGAGAGGAAATAATAACGATATTGGCACAATCATGGGTGTTGTTCCCATGACAGTTTGCTGTTAGGGCTGGGAAATGATAGGAGGACAAAGGACATGGGCCATGGGTATGGGCCATTTAGCCAGCCTTGTGTGTGCTTGTGTGTGCGTACGTGCGTACATTTAGCCAGCCGTGTGTGTGTGTGTGGTTTCAATACACTTCTGGCAGGTGCAGCACTAGAAAAAGACCCTACAGCTCTCATAAAGTTTCCGATGTGATCATACATGACAGCAACCTGAAAATGAATTGATCTTTAATAAATTCAGTCATGTCCTTTTTGTCTTTTCTATGTAATTTGATGCTTACTGTCAAAACAGTGAAATTAAATCGATTCAAAGAATAAGCTGCAAAGAAATTTCTTGGTTGTGAAACTGAACTTTTATTGGAGTTATGAGAATCACTAGACCGTCTTTGAAAATATGTAGCATGCCCTTTGAAAAAACCTTGCTCTCAAGCATGAACAGTCTCATATTACCATCTAAAGCAAGCAGAATGTTATCTGGTTATTTTTTTATTGTTATTTTTCAATTTATTTGATTTTATTGGTGAATATGGCAAAGCTTCAACTTCTGTGTCCAGAAAAGCAGCAAATGAGAACACTTTGAGTCCTACCTGTGAAATAGGTAGTTGTGACGCTAAAATTAAAATTATGTACAAAACAGAAATTTTCTGACAAGAAGCGAGGTGCTCAAACATCTACATCTTGATCACTTTTTTGAAATTTTATAAAGCATTGTGGTCTGTTTAAGTTGAGGATAATGATCTTTTTCTTTTTGGAAGCTGTGAATGGTAGCAAAACATTTTTATGTTGTAGTTAAGATATAATTTCCACCTCTAGGTCCTCTAAATGTGAGGTATAATAGACGCATAAACTCCCTGCAGCAACATTTCAACACTGCTAAAGGTTTTCTTATATTTTGAAATTGTACTCAACTGTGATTAGATTCAATAATTTTCTCGACTTCTATGATTTCAGTGTGTGAGCATGGCCCTGTAGTTCGCAGCCTTTTATTGGGATTGGCAGCGTGTTCTCCTCGACTAATTATGAACGAATAGCATGCGCTTTCAATGTTCAAGAAAGGAGGGATTCATCATTTTGAGAACATTGGGTGTAGCTGCCATGAATACTGAATGGAGTGATCCTGGGACCTTGCTGTGGAAAGAAATGGATGAAGCACTTTGCACTTACGGAGCTCATCAAAGTGCGTCTCCATGCCATCGGCCCCTGGCACAGAGCAGATGAGCCTGGCCTTCAGGAAGGTGCTCCACTTGTTGACCAGACAGCAGTGACCCCCGTCATCATTCTGTGCAGAGGAGCGAAGAAAATGAAGGTTTCCGCATCAATTTCTCTGACTCAAATCCTGTTTTTCTCCAACTGAAAACAACCCCACTTTAAGCCACACACATCCTCACTCATTCACTATACATGTTGGTTGTGATACAAGCAACCGTGAAACGGGGGGTTGGTAAACACAGTCTCCTCATATTTAGTCATCCATCTGTGGTGGAGTATGGCCAGGGTCTATTCCCAGTATGTGCTTCAGCTGGCAACCTACTTTGGGGAATGTCACACTATGATAAGAAAGCACAAACATATCTTAATATTTCATTTGAATTCAATGAAAGGATTTGCAGGCTTAAGAGTGCTTCAAATTCCTCATTCACTTCTGATTGGTCTCATTTTGAGGAATATTGGGAAATAAATCATTTCCATAATATCCAGTGTAATGACAGTGCATATTTTTTTCTTTTTGGCATTGCTCTGAATGCACGGACAGAGAGGTGAATTTCAGCAAGAGTATGCAGATGTGCGGTCAAGCAAGAATGACATGACTGGGTCTCAAGAGGCTTAGGCAGAACCCACTGAGAGTGAGATGAGTGTTTGTGTGCCGGGTCAGCGCTTGACCTCCTCACATAAATACAATGGTGAACAGCTGAGATGAGTTTACGTATGCTGCAGTTTTACAGTCTCAGCTCTGCGTGCATCTGCCGTCATTTTCATATATGTGGTCCAACCGACAGTCATAATATAGAAACACTATGAGACTGCCTGCGAGCATTGCAGGCATTTTTCGTGTTTGTTTTAATGGTTAAGGCCACTTGAAATCTTTTACAGGCAGCTTCTTTCTGGCTAAATGTCCAAGTATCTTCAGGCTACCAGGGAGAGAAGGTCAGGAGGTCACAAGGTTGGAGGTCAGAGGGGAGTCTCAAAGACAGAGATGCATTGTAGACAGGAAGGATAAAGACACGTGTGGATTCCAACGCATCAGTGTTACTCAAATATAAGCTCAGCACACATAAATATTCAAACACAGTGGGTTACTTGCCTCAGGAGACTTCAGCCTGTTTTCATATCGCTAAAGGTTTGCTTTTCATTATGTTTACACATGCCGCACTATGTACACACCAGGCAGATGCGTCCTATGCGGGACTGGGTAACAGGACTCTGGCCCATCTCTGAGGACTTCTCCCGGAAGAAGAAATACAATTTGTCATCATTTCTCTCTGCACTGTCAGGTATGAGATGCACGTGAACAAAAGTTGGGTCTGAGAGGAGAAAAAGAGAATGTACACAACTGTTAGAAAATTGTGAGCATTTCGAGTTGCTTTTGAGCAAACGCCAGTGTTTTTTTACCATAAAAAAAAATCTAGTAGAGTGTGGACTGGAAGGGGAAAAGTCATGCAAGACCTGATTATCACTTCTACTTTATATATTTACCATTCAACCATCTGGAGTTGTACTGATCTGTTCGCATAGCTGTCTTTGTCCCCAATGTGCGGAAAATGGCAGAATCTGTTCCCATAAAGTCAACATAGACCCCGGCATAGAGTTCCCCATCTGAGAGAGAAAGGAAAAGAAACTGTGAAGGCAAATTCCTTAGCTATGAAATGAATGGTCCGTGTGTGTTTGATTTCAAAAAACATAATAGGAGACGATAGACAAGGACGCTTGCTTTGACAAGACTGTAACTCATTATAATACATTTATGTGATATAAAGTTAAAGGTGCAAAACAGTGTTGGGGTTTCACAATATACATGTGTATGTTGTGTGTGGGGGGGTTGTCTCATATTTCCTCTTTTTTACATGTATTATGTATTACTTATATCATTATTATAATTATCAGTAATAATAATAATAATAATAACAATAACAAGAACAATTGTTATTATCATTATCATTATCATTATCATTATCATTATCATTATCATTATCATTATCATTATCATTATCATTATCATTATTGTTGTTGTTGTTGTTATTATTGTTATTATTGTTATTATTATTAGTCTTAGTAGTAGTAGCAGTGGCATAATGATTATGATTGTTACGTACAGTTATTTTCATACTAAGAAGCTTACAATAAAGCAATAATTGTCATTAAATCTGCTATTTATGATAAAAAACTTCATGTCCTAAAATGTCTGCGACACTAACTGAAAGATTATATTTTCTTGTAACTATTTATTTAACCATTTAAGTCATTATATATATTTTTGCTTTATACCAGATTATATATTGCTGACCAGCTTTCAAGTATCAAAACACATGTATTTTGTTACATTCACTATGTCTGTTTTCCTTATTATTTGCATATACTTCCAAAGGAAATCATAAAGAAATTATAGCACAAAATAAAAGGTTGAACGAAACACCTCTTCAACATCCGGAAACAGCCTTCACATGGGGCCAGAAAGGCTTAAAATATGAGCTCACGCGTGTGTGCAGAGTGGGCAAAGTACATAGAAGCCCTGTTATACCGTAGGAAGACAAGGTGTTTCTGCTCCAGCTGCTGTGAAGGCCCCACTGGAGAGCAGGTGTGTTTCAGGGCTTTTAAGCAATGGGTTTGGGGGATGGCAGGGGGTCCAGCAGAGGAGACATAGGTCTTTCACCCACCACATTGAATGTCATGATCTTCAGCTGTGCTATACAATGACAGACATTGAACCCTTTCTTTGCCCTAATAATTCAATATCATATGAGGGGAAAGAAAAGATGTGGGATTTAATCCTTTTCTTACTCCTGATTAACACCATCACCAGCACTCCTTATAGGATGCTCACTGGTGAAAATGGGAGGTACATGACATCCATCTCGGATGTAAGGACTGGCATCTTTCTGGTCAGCTGGCACTGTGCTAATGTGGGAAAGCAGGGCCACTGATTTACACCCACAGCCTGATCTCACAGTGAGATCACTTTTCACTGGCGGCAACTGTGCGGTGTGGACGTGACAGGCCGACCTTGGGCAAAGACACTTTGTTTATAAAGGCTCAAACAAATGATAAGCAATGAGATCTGCACTAATTTGATGTTTGTTTTATAAACATTAGATTAACAGATAGTGGATAATGTCAAAGATAATATTTCGTATAACAACAGACAAACCTGATTATTAGAAGTATTTATAAAGAAAATACCTCTCTTCAATGCTATCAGGCAGTAAATTTATTTTTGTTCTCATTGATTTTATTTTTCTAACAGGTGATCAGGGGCTCTTTGGGTGTCACATGATGTTGTTCTGGATGACTATTCGGCAAGAAAGAAATAGACCATAAACATGTTTTCTTCAGACATATTTAAAAAAAAAAAAGAACATCTCCTGTATAATAATCAAGGGAATCCCTAAAATACTATCATAAATTTGTTCAGCCATCAGTCAAACATGATTATGTAGAAAGTTGTGCACGTGTCATGCACTGTTCCATATCATGCTATTTGTCCTATCTGTTCTATGATTGATTTATTTACGACTGAGACACTTTCACATTCAAATCTTTTGCATGGATAAAAGAGACCTAAACATCAATATTAATCTTTCCTTTTATGACAAGTAATTCAATTTCTATTTTTCAGTTCGATGGCTATTCGGCGACTGACTCAATTCTTCAATCAAGTTGGGCAAAGTAGATGAAATGCTGAAATGCAACTTTCAAGTTGAATGAAATGTTGGGACATTCACAGTTATGTAACAGAATATATATATATATATTTTAGACTGGGATGGCGTGTCCCTTTAGTTGCATCTCAGACAAGACACAGTTTTTGTTCCTAATGCCTTAAAGAACTAAAACAACTGTGTGATTTGCCGGAGGGGAGGAGCTGATACCGATACTGGAGAAATGATGTTTGGCATTAGATCACTTTTAGCCTGTTTGATCTTGATTTGCTAAAACTGCCTGAGGACCAAGATGTAGATGGAATCCCTTGATTTTCTGTAGAGCTGAAGACAGGTAGTCTGGATCTTTGACTGTAACACAAGCTTATCAGTTTCAGATTCTATCTAGGTATACATAACAAGGCAGGATCTGCGCTACACCAAACAAATCTTTAGCTGATGTTTAATTTAATTTTCCTTAGATACAAAGTTGCTCTGTTTGTATTCAATAGTGCCGTAGTGCTGTAGACAAAGGAGTGGAATGTGTTATGTCACATCGTATTAGTCATTGTCACCATTTTCTGAGGCAGACAGGCCCTGGGCTAAGTGATATGTTCCTTCACCTCTGCTCATTGTGAATTTGTACAGATTTTTTGTGAGAAAGAATTAACCGCTTCGATCAAGAAACCTCGCCTGCGATGCTATTACAACGCACCATGGAAGATAAAGACTTACAACGATTGTCTAGCATTAAATAAGAAAATAAGTTACCCTGAGTGAGACATAAGGATTTCACAAGCTATCCTACTTATTTTGATTGTTAACACCCAAATATAGCTGATTTATGTGGGAGGGAAAACAGTTAATGGCTATGTAGTGATTTCAAGCTGGAAAAGAGTATATAGTCTGAGCGTGCCGTTGTATTAAATACTTTTGCCTATGTTCTAATGTAAGGAAACAGATACTCACTGATCAAAGCTGACACACTGTTGAGCTTTGGGTCATAGGAACACTTTCCCTTTCCGGATTCTACTTTTCCAGGCTCCAAATGGAATATTTCTTCCTGAAATGGGAAAATCATATGAAGATGGCAATAAATTTCGAATTGTTCATCCTTTGACAGCGATTCCCTTGGGTAGAGAAAATGAGGCAGCGAATGTGCTCCCTCTTACTCCTGTGGGAACCTTACAGCTTGATGGGGGATGAAGGATTAGAATAATGAGCATGTGTTCATACAGAAAATACATGCAGGGAAAGCGAAGAATATCAAATCCATTGTAATGCAATTCTACTCCATAGAACAAGAAATTGTGGATGCTGCTCACAGCATAATAAATCTCATGCTGAATATAGTTTCTTGGTGCCTTTGGCTGTGCAGGCTGTGCACCAGTCACACCTGTAATCCAGAGCTGTGAAAAGAGGCCTGCGATGGAGGCTGGGTGGCTGACTGTCACTGCTCACTGCACCCATCCACACAATCACTGCAAGGTGATCGGCAGGAATTTGCGTATGAGAGTAGGGGAAATTAGATCAGTGGCATGCAATATCATGTCCCAAACCGCTGCCTCACAGGCCAGAGCATGTCCAATTCAGATTTTACACTCCCAGCAGGGACAGCAATGTAGATATCTCTGTCAATGTCCATCAGCAATGAAGCAGAGGAAGAACCTTGGCTTTTCATTGGGTTATACACACCCTGATGCAATTCCCTATTCATCTTTGATTAAAATCAACACTTGTGCAAATAAGAAGGTGCTGGCAGCTCATGTCAGATGTTGATACATTGAAAAAAAGGGGGGTTGACAGTGTCCTGAAGGTTTTTTTTTCAATTCCACTGTAAAGCATGACCCTTCACAAAAACTGCAAAATGCCGGTCAAAATTGTAAATATGAGAAACATTTTTACATCCTTTACGGGAATTACGGTGTTCTTGGTCTTTAATTTCTTGGTCTTGTTGGAACTAGTTGGCTTCAAGCAGCGAGTGTTTGCACTGGGCTAACAGAGCCTTGGCTAACAGAGCTGTGGGATCGGGTCCAATACTGACTAGTCCTTCTGCCTCTGTGGGAGAGACTGCACCACATTCCTACAGTAGGTGGAGGGCCTGGTGGGGTGAAGGACTCATGGGTGGAATATCCTGGATTGTCTCAGATAAGTTGCATGAATGATTCAAATATTTGATCATGGGCGCTGATATGCTAAATGAATATGCCATGCATTGAATGTCAGTGAAAGCCTTTTAATTGCATATTTGTCTTGAAAAAGCCAAATAGGTTTTATAACATCATATATATCCGCTTGATATCCCAGCTCATATGAAAATATGACATTTAGCACGAATGCAAAAACAAAAAGGAAAATGAGGGACAAGAAAGTGTGCTCAGACAATGAGACTAACACAAACAACAAAAGAGGGAAATGAAATTGTAATGCAAAATCCACTGCAATTCCACAGTGGATTCAATGTTAAAATACCCAATGGACTGGAAGAAAGGTGCATGCCAAATGTTGTGAATATAAACAAATGATGGCCAAGTCACAGACAATGCGGCTCAGACACAAAGAAGGGGAGCATGCTGCTTGTGACCATGAACCCAGGCAGTATGCAGGGCTGTGGTGCAGACAGAGCCCACATCGCACCTTTAGTCCAAGTGTGTCGTGCACCGCGCTGGGTTCAGCTGCACGGCTAGCCCTTCCTCTGGCCTGGGCCATCTGCAGAAACATGGATGTCTAAAATAGGAGACAGCAACACAGTCTGTATGTTACCCCTCTGACAAATAAGGATCCAGACTGACCCTCTTGGAATCGCAAGAGCCAGTCTAGTACTCTGAATATAAGGAGAGGCTTTCCAATATATAGGCCTTCTGAAGTTGTTCAACTGTGTATCGTGAAAATGAAAGTGTGTACAAGGAGTGTGCGCTGTACTTGATCAGAAGATGGAAATATCAACTTATGTCAAGAAAGCTTCCGAAGAGCTGAAATAAAAATTCCACAGTGCTTCCCCACAAAATAATAAACAAAATACATTTAAAAAAGACTAAAAATTAAAACAAATAAATTGATTTAAAAAAAATATATATATATGGCAAATGTTAATAATATGAACCTGATTCGGGGCAAGATTTCTCAATGATTGCTAGTGTAACATTTCGGTTTTCAATATATTATAAAGTATGAATCTTTATGAAGTGCATACTGTTGTGGCAGTTACTCTTTCCTCCATTAGCCCTGCTAAGAAAGGTGGTCACGGGAAACTTTAACCTGTCTTTTCAATGTGATGGAGGAAATAACAGCTTTCTCATTAATGGAAAGGAGCTGGAACATTCCACTGACACCTCATAATGGGAGCTCCCACTTCCAATTACTCAACTTCTCACATAGAAGCGTCTGGCGGGTGGCCTGGATTGATGCATGAAGTTGGGATTGACTGGTGAGCGAGTGAATGGAAGCCCTGCGTTGGCAAAGGGTGATGCCGGAAATGGATGCAACCAGGGACCCATGCAAACTGTGCCTGCAAAGCAAGTTCTCTGCACTGTTTGTGCTCTCCAGGGTGGACAATAGAGTTAATTTCATTTCTTATTTATCCATTTACTTTTCTATTTTCTCCTATAAAAATCCCCCAGTCATCATTAGGGAAAACAGGGCGATATTTAAATAAGAGTGAGGTGTTAAAGGAGACTTTAGCAAGGCTGTAATGCCTGGCTCAATTTGGGAAATTCAAGAGGTCCCATTAAAGGCTGAGACTAAACAGAGTTGCTTTAACAGCTCACTGGGGACAACAGCTGTGTACTGGTAAAGCAGTGCTGCCTCTTCTAAGACACCTGGTACCACAAACAGGCTTAATGATGGAGGAAAAAGCATCACAAAGGTAGCCTAACATAGGGTGGACTAAAAGTTAGAATATCATTATGAGGGAAAAAAACAAAAAAGGTCCTGCCACGGCAATAATAGTGCAAATAGGTTGAAGCTTTTAATTTCTGCTAGACTATGTGCTCTTGAGAGATCCTCTTTGTCTGTAAATCCTTCGAATAACTTTCTAACCTGGGGTTTGCGTCCTCTGTTGACAAATGTGCAGACTGGATTGTAAGCTCCTGTGCCACAAACATACAGTTGAGTCCGGTTCCATGGCTCAATGAGACGGATGAAATTTGCACACTCCTCCTGAAGACACAAAGTCTTGAGTCAAAATTCTTTCATTGTACCATAGAAAATTGAGTTCAGAGCCATTTTTATTAGCAGATATGCACTCTTATAGCATGCTGTAGGCTAAGTAACCCTCATTTGAAAATACACAGCCCATACACAGTTTCTTAAAAATGGACAATATGTTAAACTTAGAGAGTGGTAGTGCTGAGGTTGGCAACATAAACCCGTCTTCTCCGGTCAATTCCTGTCTCCCTGGCTAGACAGAAGGGAACTAGAGTTTTATAGAGCCAAGTCCACAGGTGAGGGACTTTTTAACTTTTCATTGGGCTATAACCAATGGTACTTTGCTTTGCTTTTGTTCAAAAACTAATGTATAAAAAATGACCGGCTATCTAGCAGATGGAAATCACCTAAACTGAATGACTCTGCTTTTAAAGCTTTATGTGCTGTCAACAAACATACTTACATTGGCGTCCTTCCCACTCACAAGGCACTCCATCCTTCTTCGTTCAGATACTGGCCAGTGGATCTGTGAAGAGTGAAAGAGGACATTTTATAGTTATGACCCAGCCTGTTATACATCACTGTTTTATGAGATTTCTTCAGTGAATGGGTGAATGGGAAAGTGGGTATCCAACAGACTAATATTGGTCCTTTTGGGATTGCTATTACCAAATTATGATGTTTTAATGACCCAACACCAGAAAAAGCCCTCTCCAACAAAAATTGCATGCTGGCTAACCTTCATGCTTGCTGCTAGGGCAATAGAACAGAACATTTTGCCCTGGGGGCAACTTTTGTGGGAGCTAATAGGAAAGGTAAATAGGGGGATTACATGGTACAGAGGGAGTAAAGAAATTATCTTACAATATGTGGGTCCTTGTTGATGTCATGGAGGTCCAGAGACAGTATGTGGTCCTTGCTGCCAATGTACATACGGTCATGGTCCTCATCCATACGCAGGATTCGAAAATCAGACGTATTGAGGAGGTAGGCAAAGTGATGCGCAGTACCAGTCGACCTCAGCTCTGCATTGAAACAGAAATATAGATGTCAACCACAGTCGTGATGCACATATATATATTTGCACACATGTACACACAACATTCACTTCAAGCCAATCCTGGATACCCATAGGGGCTTATCTGATGGTTTTGGAGTAACACTGTTGTAACTTAACACTACACATTAGAGACAAGTGCTAGTGAGTATCTGTCACTTTGTGTTGATAGCTTAATACCACCAGAGTGGATCAAAAGATCAAGAGAGTCTTTCATAATTGGCTATTCATGACATCAGAGAAGATAGCTGCTGTTAGGAAGGAGGGATACTACAAGTGAAAAAAAAAAAACGACCCAAAACATTACAACTGGTTTCAAGGTCAGTGCAAACTTCTTCTCTCTCAATTCTTGATCGGCCATCATATTCAGATGGATGTAGTGGATCTTTTTAAGCACAGTGCAATGGACATGTCCTCTCAAGTAACCCAATCTTCCTACAGCTCAGACGCCTGTTTGTTTGATGCGTTCTTCTGGGTTCAGCAACCCTGCACAAGGAGAGTAAAGAGGCCACTGCTACGACAGGCCCTGTACCACACCATAGACAAACACACTTCTCCACAATCTGTAGGGGAGAGGCTTTGGAGGGTAGTTTTCACATGCTGTTGGACAATACAGAGGTTCCACTCAAACAGCAAGAAAACAGTCACCAGACCGCATTAAAGCTGAAACAGGACCAACAGTTTAGAAATACCTTGATCCCCTTTGTGCTGATTAATTGACCAAAATGTGGTCGAGAAAGGAAAGGATAAAATAGATATTACTGTAAGCTGTATTTTACTATGAAAATCCAGCTGAGTATAAGTGAAGCAAGGAACCCTGAAATAAGGTCAACGTGGGGTTTGTGGGACATGTTAAAGCAATTAAAGCAGTTAAAGGGTACATAAATAATCTGTTTTTTGCAAGCTATGTGGGTATAATAATTTTCAGCAAGATATTGAGGCAAGCAAAAGCCATCAACTTGTCCACCCATGGGCCTTAAAATAAACACACTCTAAAGACCCTTTTAAGTGACCCTCCAAGGAATCTGATAGTACTTATCTTTCCAGCCAAATGTAAATTTAATATAGGGTTGTATCAATAAGCAAAGATGCGTAACATTAAATTTGATACATTTGTATAGTTTGATTTACTGACCATGTCCAGCATAGAAATGTTTACAGGCAAGCAGACTGACTGACACCTGTCAGAGCTTTTTCGCAGAGGGGCTGCGACATGTGGTCAGACCCTGTGATTATTTGAGTTGGAGACTTAGGTTGAATTATGAGTCTCCATACACTCGGGCAATCTGCTCTGTTTATGTATGTGTGTGAATAAGAATACAACACACACACACACACACACACACACACACACACACACACACACACACACATTGTTAATGTACACACATTCCAAGGGCCTGCAAGAGAGCTTCTGAAACTGGCTATCAGCGACTCTTCTGTGTTTGTTGTCAAGCCAGAGCGAGATGAGACAATCTTTCAGCTGAAGAGGGAATGTAACCAGTACATAGCAACGACTCACACGACAGAGACCTTCACATGGTGACATAAACAAACGTGAAATCCAAACTTTCTATCGTTAAATAATGCAGTGGTCTAAAGGTACTATGCTGCATGCCAAAACTGTGTTGCAATCTAGATATATAATTTGGATGTGACGATCCCACAAAGGGCTGTGAGATGAAATTGTTGTCGAGGAAAAGTAACTTGTAGGAAACTGTTTATTCATGGCAGTGAATGACTCAGAGCCTGAGCAAATCTGCGAAAAACATCTCCGTCCCAATTCAGAAGTGACTAAAACATCTGTCCTCGCTGATCCAATCACAAGTGGACACCTCTTTGAATGTCAGTTGACATCTGGAATTACAATGTGTCACCTCATATGTCCAAACCACTTGTAAATGGAAATAGGCAGTGTATATAGTTCATTCTCTACTGTAAATGGTCCTAAAAGCGCTATACAACATCACTCACCCACCCGTTAATACTCCCATCTAAACATATAGTTACACAGATGGTCCGATGCAAATGCCTTGCTCAAGAACACTTTGACACAATGTGAACACTTTGAGACTATGCCGTTAGTACTCAAGTGACAAACTATGTATATTTAGTTTGAGCAAGAAAAAAAACCCAGTAAAATTATCAGGAAATATTTATACTTCCTATTTGGAAATTCAGGTAGAAAAAGAATTGCTGTGCTGCAAAGCAAACCTAATTTACTGAGATTTTTGACAGGAGATTTTCAGCAGTCTTGGAAGTTATAGATGAAGACAATTTAAACAATTCAAACTAATTTAACAATTTAAACAAAAGAGAAAACACTATTCCGCTGATGTAGAGGTCTGTTGATTAGGAAATGCTTCAATGCAGCCCAGAGTTACAGGGCAGAAATAAGACCTTGTAAGGTAAAACAGGGCATTTAAATAAGGGTTACGCTACTTTACAAAATGGAACTTAATGCTTAACCCCCAATGCCGTATTAATCTACAAAACCTGTCATTACAGTTTGAGGAGAAGGAACCAGGAAATCTGTTGGGAAATTGAGAAACTAGAAAACATTCCCTCCCTGTTCTCTCTGCTTTTCTCTGATCAGTGTCAATGTCAACCTCCCCCTTGCAGTGTCAGGGGCCCATGGTACTCAAATGAATTCTTGATAAAGAGGAAATAATTGCAGCAGCATGAGCTTGGCAGCTAGGCTGCACCAGAGGTCAAACCAACTGTGGGTAAAAAGCCCAGCAGGTCTCTGAGCTGAGATCAATACAAGGCCAATAGCCCGTCACAATCAGACTTACAGGTGCTGCTCTGCGTTCCATTCAGAAAGATGCGGAAGAGTGCTTCTTTTCATGCCTACTTTGAAATGGCAGAAAATCACACTGATTGCACTCTAATATACAGTACAAGCAGTAAATGAATGACTGTGTATGCCATGTGTGTGTGAGAGAGAGAGAGAGAGAAAGCGAGTCACAGAAATATAGGGAAATGTAGTTATCTCAAGTGGCAGTGCTGGCGCCAAACCTACAGTGAAAATATGGCTCTATTGTGAGAGTTGCAATGTTACTGCTAATGTTACACGAGCACATGCACGTGTACTCACACAAACTTTTTTGATGTTTTTTTTGTTTTATTCTTTATTGTTTTTATTTTCAGTGCTGCTCAACTGCGTCTTTGGAGGCCATTCAGTGTATAATATATATCTAAAGAAAGCCTATGTTTCATCAAGACATTTTCCTGAACAACATTTACCAAAGGCAGTTATTTTGCCGAGGAACTATGATATGACGAACCGCAGTAAGTATATTTTTATGCTATACTCGATCCTTTGCTTTTTCTGCAATAGACAACTTTGCAACTAAAGACACCACGTGGAGACTAACTGGAAAAGTACTCACCAAAATGACTGTGCTTTTTGTCAGCCATATTTGAGCTGACAGCATTTTCTGCAAATGCAAGCTTATCCCGTGAATTGGAGGCAGGAGCAGTCAGTAAGTGTGTTTTGTGTGTGTGTGTGTGTGTGTGTGTGTGTGTGTGTGTGTGTGTGTGTGTGTGTGTGTGAGAGTATGTGTGTGTGTTAGAGCCTGATAAACCTATATAGTAGCCCATTACTTCATGTATGGTTGACGTTCACTCTGGGGGGTCTGCGCACACACAGCGGGGGCTTTGTTTCGTTAACACACCACATCCCCACCAGAGAATGCAAAGGCTCTATTAGAAGTGAAAGTAAGCCAGTGAAGGAACCAGATACTTGCAGTTAATGTCTTTTCTTCAACTTAGTCCTGTATTTCCATCCACTAAAACAGTGATACAATGTTTATTTCAGTTTGATTGATACATATATTCACAGACATTTTAATGTTATTTTATTTTGTTCTTCATTTAATTTTCAAACACTTACTCCCCCTTAGCAAACAAGTGATTTCCACATATCTCCATTACTTTTTGGCTGCACAAGAGGATCATTTGGTTTGTAAGAAAAGAGAGCTGAGTGGTATTCGGTCGGACTGCATGGTGGTTTCATATGGTTTCATTACAAAGAAACAAAACAAAACAACAACTGATATATATTGTGCACAGCATTAGCCATGTTAAACACCCTCTGAGACTTAATGAAGCTTGCATCTGGAAGCTAGATGCATCGATCTTAACGTGACACACAATGATATTAAGTAATTAATTCTGCACATGACATTTAATCTTCTGCAAAATTAAATTAACTTCAATTATATGCCTGACAGGTCGTCACCAAGGTGCACCTATCTATTGCATGCAGGTTCATGACAAAGTCTGCACTGCGTAAAGTGTCTTAATCTCCATTACAATCATATTATTGCACCTTCTGCTGGTCATTATGAATAAGAATGTAATTTTGTCAGCTTGACCAGTGAATGGTGTGAAGAAAAAAGAGGGGTGATACGTCTCAGTGTCAAACCGAGCAACACCTTCTCCCTCTGAGAGAATATTTGGCTGCTGACAGTGATCTCTGGGGCTGCAGGTCTACGAGTTATTGCATATCTCCCCATTTTAAATTAATAGCCAACAGGGTGAGTTTACTTTGGAAATATGTTTGGACAGAAGAGGTGCACTTCATTCTGAACACTCTCCAGCAAAAAGAAACACATATGGCTAATGCTGTCTCATATGACATGACTTCCCTCCATGTTGTCACATCAGAGACATGAAAAAAAAACAGGATTTTATAGATCATATTCAACATAATGCCTGAAACGAAGCAGTGTGCTTCAGTAACACAAGAACTTCCTCTCATTAAGGATTGATTGCTGAATTCAGCATGACCAAACAGCGCACAGCTTAGCCTTCTCCTAACTTTCCTGGCAAACTTACAAGAATCAATGTGGAATAACTCTGGACTGTGTTCTTAAGCAAGACATGGATAGAGTGAGACAGGGGGTTAAAGGGGAGTAAATACATCGCTGGCACCGCTGCTCATGCTTGCTATGACACTAATGTGGGTGTTGTACCTCACTACATACTTCTCTAAATTCAAAGGGTAAATTAAAAGCACAGACTGCTGCCAGTGACACAGCAGAGCGTGCTTCTGCTTGAAGGCTTCCCTTCTCGACTGTAACAGAATTGGGGATGGTACAGGGATGAGACAAACGTTTGTGGTCTGTTGCTTCTACATTGAGCAGGAGGGCAGTGATGAGCGATTATAAGCCAAGTGTTTCACTTGCTAATTCACAGGCCTGTGGATTTGTGCTTTGTGGAAAATGTAGCTGATAATAAAAAACTGCCCACCGATATCGGCCACACCTCCCTGCCCAAGGATCCCACATTACTGAATGCAATTAACACAACACTACAATGGTGTTACATGTGGTTTCGATTTGGTATGGAAATGTGATATAAATAAACTGTTAGCCCCCAAGCACATCAGGTACAAGCTGCACTAGCTCAGAGGTATCCTGAGGCAGTTTCCAACTTGTCAAAAACTGGTGTGTTAGATCACACAACAGAATGGCGGGAGTGATAATTAGGGTGTTTAAGATGGGGCGGGACAGGTTTGCCTGCTCTCATAGATAAAAAGAAGACCTTGTCAAGATTCCTGGCCAAAGAGCTGAATGCTATCATTATCAAGGAATAAAATTCCATGTCATCAAGGACAAGAAAGTAGTTGTTATGTAAAAATGTTTTCATGCAGTGACTAAAAGTTAACTCGTCAATTAATATAATGGGGGACTGCGATGTCATGTGAAGAAGAACGGGTGCAGACTGACCTGCAGCTTTTATCCACCAGCAACAAGCCACCAAAGTACATAACAGCAACAGATATACGGTTGAAAGAAGCTCAAAGACGCAAGCTACAGTGAGAAGCAATAACATAGCCATAGAAAGTAGATTTCCACCTTGAATTTGATTTATTGTGCTGTGTTGAATCAACGCTTTAGGTAATGCAACTTGACATGTAACGCCCCCCCAGAAATGTAACTGAGCATTGTGTGAAGAAAACCACAACAGCTGGGGACTGATCCCCTCAAATTTCCCTTCACGCATTTCCAAACATAATTCTAAAACCATCTCCCCCTCTGGTCTGATCTCTTTTCAGTCTCTGAGATACTGAGCTCCAACTCCTGAGTGACTGCTCTGTTTCAATACAGTGCTTAAATAACTCATATCGCACAGTTGTAAATGTGGGCTGAGGTGGAAAAATCCAAATAGACTCTCATGGCATAAAGAACATCTGTGGGAGTATATTTTTTGGATTATAGTAGAATATATTTCCCTTTCTATTCTCTGGAAATTCTCTGGAAGTTATTTGGCTTTAAACAAAAATTTGCATTGATACAAATAAAAAGGAACAGTCTCATCTCATGTGTTTATGGCCACATTACATCTTGTTGATCTAGAAACCTTCTATCAGGGATTCCTGGTGTTAGCAGGATAAAGAAAATATCTCAAACAAGGGCAAACAGTGGTTGGATTGACATGGAGATGAAGATTAGGGGGTACTCAACAGCATTTGGCGAAGTGTGTGAGCACTTGAGATCTAAAAAAGGCACACGTGGTGCTACCCTGGCACCAGAGTGCCCTCTGAATAGAAACTTTTTGGGCTCACGATGACTTTGCTCACGCTCTGTCAACATCTCCTTTCAACACATCTTGTCCCCACTTGTCCCAACGTCAAACATTTACACGAGCTATCTGGGTTTGCTTTATCTTGGCATTAAAGAAGTGACACAGTTGTTAAAGAATGCCTGTGTTATTACAGGAGATGAGGTTATTACTGCGTTTGTGGTTAAGCTGCAAAGGTAAATGAAAAGGTACGATACCAGCATTTGAACACAGCAGCTGCTTGCCGCCACTTGGTGACTCAACACGATGGAGGATGATTAATGTGATCGGGAGTGCAGCTCCTAACTCACAGCAGGTAGGTAGGATGCATCGCTCAGCAGATTACACACATACAAGGGCACTGGACGTAGAGACAAGGGCTAACCCACTGCAAGTGTCAAAGATTGTTATCCACAGAGAAATGGTAATATTCTATGTTTCGTCAGTGATGTGGCCAATTGTCACTGCTTCCTGTAGTGTTTGTGTGTGTGTGTGTGTGTGTGTGTGTGTGTGTGTGTGTGTGTGTGTGTGTGTGTGTGTGTGTGTTTGTACACACACATACACACAGTCAAATTTTCATTCAGGAATTTATGAATTTCAAGGAAGAAAATATAATGTTTGAACCTGCCGTGAAAAACTGAATACATTCATATTGTGGGGCTTCACTGTACCAGAGCTGCTTGGTTACATGTGGCTCTGTTTACAGATATATTTGCAGATAACAATGAAAAGTTACATTAGATGAGCTTTTCAGTGACGGCAAAGTTAGTCACAAAACCCTGCATTTGTTTGATAGTGGAAAATAATTTATGATAAATTGAATTAGGATAAACTATTTTTCATGACACTCTAATCCCTCTAAAAAAATTGACTTGGTAAAATTGTCATTTCAGATGGAAACACAAAATAGTCCTTTAATGGCTTTGCTTTGACTCTTGACCGGATATCACTTAAACCACGATGATGTGAGGTTGCAGTTATGTATATTGTGTTGTTTGTATTCTGTTGCTGTGTGCTCTCTCCCTGGGGAGCCGAAGTGACCCTCTCTTGTCTCAACACATGTTACAAGTGATCCTTCTTAATGGATACGCTGTTAAAGTGCAACCACATCACACATCATTAACCACTCCTCCTAACCTCAGCACCTTGATGCTCTGGGTCTGTGAGACCTGCCTGTTTTCAACCATCACACCCTCGTTACCACCACACCTCCTACGCCCTGTTGCTCCCCTTCCAACCTGGGGGGGCTCACCCACTCTATAATTAGGAGTCATTCTAGTACCCCATCCCTCCTCCACCCGCTCTACCCCTTTTGCTAATGGCACCAATTTGTATTCGCTGTCAGCTCTGATGAGCTCTCATGCGGAGAGATGGCCTTATCACTGGGCCTCTGGCTCCTATCATCTAAGCCCCTCTCCTGTTGCCTGCCAAGCCAAGCCTGCTGATGGACAGGCAGACAGGGTGAGGGAATTGAGAATGTGGGGACATTTGTTACCATTTTCATGTCAACTGGTGTAGCAACATGCAAATGTGATCTGGTGAAAATGCTGTGAAACAGAACCAAAGAAAAGGGTAATGACACTGTTGGACCTTTTTTAGGTTTTACTGCAAGTCAGATACATTTGAAGTTCATATTTGGTCATTTTGGAGCTCACATCTCTCTCTAAACACACGAGTACCTTTTCCTCTCAAAGCTGTCATACACAACAGTGCAGATCAGCTGAGGAGGACGTGAAATATGGAGAACTAGTAGAGAAGGAGATCCTCCCAGAGGAATCTCAATCTAATCGCACACATCTGCACAAACACGGCTGTATTTTAACTGACATGTTTTACTGACCATGTCCAGCAAAAATATGACACACAATGCCCTGTTCCCATCCCATATGTCAATTTTTGCAAACCTTCTGCAGCCTCCACACTCATGCTCGTGTGACTCAGCTGTCACATGACACTGTCACCAAACCATTAGTTGCTGAAAAAACTGTTGTCTAGAAAAACTGTTTGATTGATGAAAAACACTAGCATCCCTTTAAACGGCTCTAGTATGAATAACACATCTGCTCTTGCTAGGGTTAGTCAGCAGGGTTTCTGCGACCAGTGCCAGAAGACACAAGAAGATCAGAGGTCACCGCAGCAGTGGCAGCGCTTTATGTTCTGGTTTAATCTCAGATTAGCTCAGGGTCAGGGTTATCTCTCTTCAGCCTCACTGGAATCAGGAAACAGGGATGCCTGGGGTAAAGTGGCATTACAGAATGGCCTTCCCAGAGTGGCAATGAGCTCTGTCAGTGTTAAAGGAAATGTGTATCTCATGTGAGTCTCAGAATGGTACCCTCTCACATGATCAGCTCAGATGAGATCCACATGCAGAGAGACAATGACTTACCATCTCATGAGCAAAGCAGAGCATATATGTAAAGTCACAGTGTCCTGCATACTGTCTGGTTTACTGAGGACAGTTATCAAGGTACATTCATTTTAGTAGAAATGATGTATAGGTGTTGCAGAAGATAACAGTGGGGCTTTCACCCAAAATGCAGAAGAGAAAACAATGATTAGAGATACAAACAGAAGATAAAAACCCTGCTTTTAAGAGCACAGTTACCTTTTAGCCTCGCTAATCTTAACTTGGCATGTCTCTGTGTCATGACAGAGATTAATCTCCATGTATTGGATACATGGAGAGACAGCTCAGGTTCTGCTGTCTGGGTAAGAAAAAGGCATCGAAGAGACCATAACTTCTTCACTGTTACAATGATGGATCTCTCTTATGCCTATCAGAGTAAATGCGTGTAAAAAATTTGAGAGGCTCCATGTGAATGTTTAACAAAATACTGCAGTCATGCTTAACCAAAAACAGAACAAAAGTACATTTGACAGACAGATCTAAAAACTGCTAAATGCCTATTGTGTAATAAAGGCTTAAGCAAATGGAGTCATGTGAGAGAGCTCAGGGGCAGGTTTCCATTAAATTATTTACTAATTATTAACAATAGCATTCCCCCACTCTGTAAAATGAATTTTAATCAATGAAATAATTTGGGCGTGGGAAAGAGCACATTTATTAAAACTTATACCAGATGCAAAGTAAAGTAGCTTTCATGTGCTACTGGCTGATCTCCAATTGAAGTTTTCAATTTTCCTTTTGTTTATTTACCTTGTGTCAAATGTTTTCCAGGCTGTGTTCTGGTAAACTAGTCTCCCTCCTCTGCAGTCTTGCGGCTGCTAATTTCCATGCAATTTCTATCCAAAGGGAGTAAAGTTACTTTTTTTCTATCAGTTAAGGTCTTCTTGGCAACATGAAATGGCCATGGAGAAAACTGTGGCAGGCAGCTTTTAGAAATATGCGACTAAGAGAATATAGCCCCGTATCTCTCAGGTGCATGCTGACAATTCGATGGGAGATTTACAAGTGAACAGACAGTATGCAGCAAACAACTATGTATGATACAAGTCACCGGGTTCCACTGCTATGAATGCCTTGTTTGTTGAAGAAATGTGGGGTCTCATAGTGGGAGTCCAGTTGTTTCAGCCCCTTCCTGAGAATGACAGACAAGCAGGGTAGATTGTGACAGCAGCCATTGTGGCTATGCTCCAGGTTTCTTCCTCCCACCAGGCTCCCACTGATCCCTCTTCCTGGATTTATGCATGAGATGCCACCTCAGCGGTCATCTTCCTTACAATGAAGGAACAGGACTTGTTTGGCCAGTATAATTTGGAGAGGCTTTCTTTAGATGTAATTTATTAGGTTGAGATTTTCTGGCTCGCCATTACTCATCACAGTAGCCGTGAGGCAGAAGATGTTGACGAGAGCAGAAAGGCTGATGACCCCCCTCTTTTATTCTTCCCCTCTTTGAACTGTGGCAGAACAGTACAGTTCCGATGTTTGATTCCCAGGCCTTGGGGACAGGAAGTAGGATTAGAGAGCAAATCCCATTCTTCTATGTGTATGTCAACACAGTCCTTTCATTTTGCCTCATCACTTATTTTCACTATTCAAAAGGCATTCATCTGAAATGAGGGCGATTAAAAACGGCTCTGTGTTTTCAGCTGCTGTTACCTCCCTGGACCCATCAGCTGGGGTTAGTCCAGAATGGCCAGCAGAGCCAACAACATGCTCCCATGGGGATTAAGGGTCACACCTCTAAACCCTTAAAACCCACAGAGATCTGTAAGGTTGTGAGGTTTTGGTCACCAGAACAAAAAGTACTGATTCTATTATGATCTCTGACGGTTTAAGCCTACCGTTTGCAGATCATGATTGTTTTAAAGAGCCCTCTAAGGCTCTGCACTCTTATCCTCTTTCCAACGCAGAACGAGATAATGGGGAGTAATCATCCTGGCGGGATTGGTTGTCCCCAGCTGACCACATTAGTTTCTAACCACTTCTCTTTCGACCAGTATTTGACCAGTTTTGACTAGTAAAGCAGGGACACTGCTGAGTATGAATATATTCTGGAAAACTTAAAAAACAAAATAGAACTACAATTTTCAATTTTGAGGTAAAAAAGTGGGATGAAATCTTTTTTTTGTGTTACTAGATAGGATCTATTTGTGGCCCATTTATAATTTAAATGAACAATGTTTTTTTCTTCTGTTTTTGTAAATGCTTAAATAATTCTTATCTACTTTAACAAGTGAATGAAAAATGTAAACTGATGTAATTGTTTAAAAAAATCAATGTTTTTATTGAGTCATCTATAGTTTGTAAGAGGTTTATCTGTAGTAACTTATTTTGGAAGACTATGCCCATGTAAGGTGGTGTTAAGGAGATAAGGGGGGGGGGGGCTGCTGAAGTTGCAGGGTCATTGAGTTTGCCAAGCCGATTTAGCTATCCCAGTTTGTCACCAGTAATCTCTTTGCAGCTAACAGGTTGATAAAAGCAGCCTGATAACTACGGAGGCTGACAGAATGGGTGCGATAGATGTGTGTGTGCTGTGGGCTGATGACATGTCTTCTTAGGCTTCATCCCTCTGTCCCTCACACGTACACAGATAATATGGATGGCATGTAAAAACACATACGCACTTTGGTTAAGTAGCTTGTACACACCAAGATTATGACATGAAGCTCAGACGGAAGGCAACAGCAGGAATTTGAAATTAGCATGATCAAACAGCAATAACGTTTTCCTTTGCCGATAGTTTTACAGTTGATTAAAAAATTAAGGCAGAATATCCCATAATAACACGATTTCAATTAAATACTGAAATTCTCATTATACCTGTTTTGCATTTTTGCAAAGAATTTATTCTGACTTACTGCATCTTGAGAAATGTTTGATATCGTTGGAACTGATTTAGATAAAAGAGAAAATTCCAAATGATGATAAAAATGTGACATCTGACCATTTGCATTGGCATCCAAAGTTTTGGCCTTGTATAAATTAAGCATTCCCATTTGATATGTAAAGTTTTAAACTCCGAAGATTTTTTGTTTTTTTTGGTAATGTTACTTTATGTTGTAAAATGATTACAAATCAGTATGATTTTGTTGAAATAGGATATTGTCTTCTTTGTCCAGTGCCACTATAGTGATGTTATCACGCTGTGAAACAAGGTTGTTAAGGTAGATAGGTTTCACTCTGGCAATCATGGAAATGCAATGAAACGTGCATTTGCGCTTGCAATGGGACACCTAACAGAAGGAGTGAATTAACATACAGATGAAAGATGGAGAAAGAATGAAAGGGAAACGCATGTGAACTTTTCTTAGTGGGCCCTCAGAGTTGAAATACAGAGGTGTTTCCTTTGGCAGCATCGACCTCGGCGTCCGCCCTTGGAGAGAGAGGAGCCACACCAAGCCAAAGCATCTTCATTCTCTTCCTCCAAGCCCCAACACTGTTGCATCTTTTTGCCTGACCAGAAAATGTTAATAGTAAAGTAATCCCTTCCTAAGCTGAGCAATATGCTTGCTAAATTTGAGTGGGCCTTTGCTTTGTGTCCACATTTTCAACCGTACAGAATTAATATAAAGAGACAGGAGCTTGACGAAGATAAATTTGCTGCATGTCTCCATCTTCTATTTGCTGACCCAGAGGAAATACTCACTTAATTTCATTAAGAATCTCATAAGTGATGAAGAACGATGCTGACAACATGGTAGGAGTTCCTTGCGCTTGTCAAAAACATTTCGTAAACAAATCAGGGTTTACAAAGATACGGAGGAACGTTGGTAGTGTGTCTTAAAGGTCCTAGCTACCTGGCGAAACTGTATAAGCAGACAAAAGAGGCATGACCCAGCAGCATCTGCTTGTGGCAAAAACTGATTTTGCCACTATATTTGTTTGATCTGTCCTGTTCGTGAGGCACAAATGTGACGGAAAGTCATTTTTATGAATTCACCCCCCTCTTGGAAGTTGGACTGCGAAGGGACAAGATAAACCTTCTCTCTTGTCCATCACTTGGTTCCCCTGCTGTTCAGCTACACTTTTAAATTGGCAAAGTGACCTTGATGAGTGAAATAACAACTGTCAATCATTGATTACCAGGACATTTTACACACTCACTTAAGGGCTCCTCTTTCAAGTTTGATCAATATCAGCTAAAATGTATTTGGAGTAACACAGATGAGAGGCTATTAAGGGGACATGTTGCGCCTCAGGGAGGAGGGCACTTTAAACAAGATGCCTTTGCAGTAGAATGTGACGAGGGACGGATCTGAAAAACAACCTATCAGACAAATCCCATAAAAAAAGCTTTAATTTTTTGCCTCCTTCACTCTCTCTCTACCTGCCGCCCAAATGACTGGCCACCACATCATGTGTCCACACGAAAAAGTTTTTGGACCCAAACATTGACGAGACACAAGTAAAATATTAATCACGCCATTGAGTATGACCACGGATTCTGTGATACAACATTTCAATAAAAAGCCTTCAGCTGGTTGACGGAGGACATTTTTCCAAACATATTTGTTTGAGAGGGAAAAGTTAAAAGGGTCTGTGGGGTACAATATAAGCTTTCACAACATCAATCAAATAGTATTGACGCTTTCTGGTTGACTTTCTCATGAAAAGACTTTCTAGAAAAAAGCCCTCATGGTAAACAGCTCCCAAAAAAAGCTTCCATGGTTTAGAACAAATTCCCTGTCTAATGTTGTTATAAATTGTTTTTATTTTCAATCTATTAGCATAATTCCTGCCCCAAAAAATATTATCAGAATTTAAAGGGGTCGCAACCAAAACCTCGTATTAAAATTTTCTATTATCCTTTGAAACACATTTTCCATTGCTCTAAAAGTGTGAAAACACCTGTTAAGTCTAAATTTTACCAATTATTCCGATTTTATGATGGTGATAAATTATCTTTTTACTTCAAGGAACGCTGGCGATCAAAAAATAGGATCAAGGGGAGCCATCACACTCCGCAGGGATCACAGAATCTATAAATGACAATTAAAGTTAACCACGGTGAGCCAAGGAGTCTGATGCCTTCTCTGACAATTGGGAAAGCGGTGGGTGAAAATTTTGATGCCCTGTGTCTTATTCTTAGATAGTATTTCTGACATCGAATTAAATGTTAATCCAGGGAAAATCGTGCTGTGTTTTTTTTTACCCTAACAGGACTGTCTCGCTGCAAACTGGTGGCAAGCGGGTAGGGGATTGCTGGTCGACACTGAGGCTAAGCTTTGGCTATAAGCATCCAACTCTGGCAGCATTTGCGGCCAGAATACTGCACTCCGCGTAATGACTCATTGATCTGCCCCGTTCAATCCTTGCCTGCCTTATCTCAGCTAATGGGGCAGCATCACGAGCTGTCACAAGCTGCAATCTCTCCGAGAGACTGAGTGCACGTAGAGGTCAGCACTGCTGCTTTCCAGTAGTGTTGCTCTAAAGTCAGGTGGACAAAAAATAACACAGATGTATTTATGTTTTTTTGATGAACACATGCCCTCTTGCTTCAAAAGCCTACATTTCTTCTCACAACGTATTCTGTTGTTTTTCAGAGTGGTATGAAAAACTACATTCTTCTATCATCTCAAAAACAAACTTGAACTTCGCACATCCATAACTCTTCTAAGCTCATGGTAGCCCAGTTTTGACCCCAAACATTCGAAGCTGACAAAAGATTCCCCGACAGCTTAGGACAGCAACCCACCCAATGCAGACATTTATTAACGCCTGGCATTGCACTGGATCACAATGGGGGGTGAGTGAGAGGGAAGAGGCATGGCATTGGGAGTTCAAGAGTCTAAATGGAGGAAACAAGACTTACAACTTAATACATCATACAAACACTGCTGAGCTGTGATTTGTTAAGTGTGCGGTGTGATAGTTCATAAATAACCGTGGTATAAATATCTGAGATAAGGCATACTGCGTTGACGTTGAGTTAGAATAGTGGTTTTATTTAACGGCGTCAAACAGCAAAGAGAAACTCCAAATAATTAATTGATTTTTACTTAAGTTGGACTTTATGAAAAAAAATCAATGTAATTAAGTGGAGGCTTTGTAATTAATTAATCAAACTCAATCACATTTGCATCGTTTTAAACATGAGGCATGAGAAAAAATAAATACATTATGTTGGATGAATAAATCAATATACATGACCTTAAACTTCACACACTTGCTTATATTCCCATCAGTCAACGACGACAAAGACCAATAGATGAGTGTAGAAAACACATCCGTCTCTTTTCTGCATGACCTGTGTTACTTCCCTTTCAGAGTCACACAGCTGTTTGTTTGTACATTATCTTTCTGGATGGCAGTTGGTATTTCTCATCAGCTGAATCCATCTGCAGCGGCCCCCATAAGAGAAAGTGGTCTACAGTCAACAGGGATCCATCTCACAAGTGAATCGGTCAATTTATCCAATGTGGACTGAAGACATGTGGTCCACTGTTGACTGGCAACACTCTACCTCTTCGTGTGGTCGCAATGCTGTTGTCTTACGAAGCAAAGCTAACATAATCGACCGACACTGCATACAAAGCTAACGATACCGGCCTGCGTGTTATCTTCGACATGTTCACCGTTGAGGTGACACACACTCCTTCCTGCATTAAGTGTAAAGAAGGGCATTTTTGTTTTTACTTCTTGGAATTCAATCAATCAATCAATGACATGGAATTTTCTTAGATTCTTATTTTCATTCTTCAACCAATGTAGTCTCATCTGCCTTCACCATCATAATATCACACCGTGCGTCGGTGTAATCTCTTCCCCAGGAAATATTCCGTGGTGCAATTTAAAGTGCGACTAAAATGTGTTAAAAAATGGTGTTGTTTTAAAACACAATTTTTGGGGGTAATTAACGCATTGAATTCTGAGACTTATGTTTTATAATTGTTACTTACAAATTTAAAAGTTTTAGGAGGGCCTGCATTTATGAGCTGCTAGATGATTTTTACTGGGAGTAGGAAGCACCAAAATCCTCGATCATTGTAAGATGCCTTTGTCATTTTGAAAAATTCTTTTTGCCACTCTTTTTTTCAATGCCAAAAGCGTGATCGTGAAGCAAATAAAGCTGAAGAGCAGTGTCATCCATGCTGCACCTGTTGCAGACTAAAATGTCTCATTTTGGTTTGCTACATGTATATTTATAAAATAAAGCAGACATAAAATTCACATATCTAAACATTATCACCCAAAACTTTGCAGTAATATACTGTACCAAATTTCCCTCCCAACATATAATATTCACACATACTTTTTGGGGTTTTATGATGTAGAAAAGACAGAGAGTAGGTAGCACAAACATGCCTCTTTTCTTTCAATGTGAAATCGTTTGCAGCATCTGTTAATAACATCCAATTCCTGTCTTTTCATTCACCGCACAGAATATTCATCTATTTGGCTGTTTGGGCTGCAGGACAGATGACGGAGAAAGGTTATAGATACAGATAATTTCTAGAGAAGCGCCAGCCCCCCCCCCCCCCCCCCCCCCCCCCCCCCCCCCCCCCCCCCCCCCCCCCCCCCCTCACCAAACAAACAACCCCCCTCCTTAT
>CAAKHD010004743.1:130519-171026 GCA_901007705.1 Fistularia tabacaria
AGGAGCCCCCCCGCCCCCCCCCCCCCCCCCATCCCCATCCCCATCCCCATCATGATTCCCTCTCATTAAGCAACAGGAAACCTGCCTCTCTTAACTGTTGTGCCTGAGGTGACATCGGACATCCAGACAGTTTGACAGCCGTGGAAATATACTCGGTTTGGACAAAATCAAAACTCAGGCTCCCCGTGAGATTTTAATGACCAGCCAGCCTCTCCTCACTTCCATATCTGACAGCCCTGACATTTGACTGGCAGCCAGGATATCCTAGTCTGTGACCTTGCAGCCCTCCTTGTTAGCAGTGCTGGAAGCCGGAAATGAGCTACAGGAGAGCTCAGAGGTATAGGCTGCAAAGTGTCTCAGATATGGCTATTGTTCACAGTGAATTCCTGGTTGGTAGATAAGTCGTGGAAGAGGAGGCATCCCCGCTGTCCCCAGAAAAAAGGCCCTTGTTCAATACAGAGTGGAGACAACATGCCTCCAGAAATTATTCATCCGGTTTCCTTGGAGACAAAAATGAAAGACAAATTAGGGTGGGAAGAGGAGAAAGGAAAAATGTATAGGAGTGTGGAAAATATTTTCAGGGTTTCATATCAATGAGATAATTGTAGTTATGTTTGCTTCATCCCAGTCTGAGCCAGAGTTGTGCTCTGAGGGATCTTAGAGGCTCCTCTCCCGTATTGGGTGTTCACATCACAAATAGCAGTGTTGAAAAAACACACGGAGGGCCAATTTCGGCTGATGCGTGTTCCTACAGGTACTAAGTCTGGCTTGACTAATAGAGGTAAAAGAGGAAGGAGCTCCAGAAAGATTTTATCTGCAATGGTGGAATTCATTTTGTTGATTTTCATGGGTTATAGGATTGCGTTGTTGCAGATTGGGCCAGATTTTTTTTTTCTTTTTTGTTTTGTTTATTTTCAGAGAGCTGTGGTGTGTTGAAACTACTGATGGATTGAACATATTAACGCGTTTCAATCTTTTTGCCTGTCACTTCTAAAGAGCCCTGTTTTTTTTACTCTTGAAGCACTTTGAAATTAGCTGTCAGTTTGCTGAAATCTCATAATTGGCTAAAACTATTACATTTGTTGCACTTTGCCAAAATGAATCAAAATTGTTTGGCCCCACGGGTGCACATTAAATACACGCAACAGCAAGGAGATAGCATTCCTACCAAATTTGCTTGAGTAAGCAAACTTCTTCAAGTTTATTCTTGTGTGGAAGGACTTTCTATCCAATTCCAAAGATGGTTGTTCTTTTGGTCAACTCTTAAAACTGAGATATGTACATTACATTTTCCCAGCTTAGTTAAAAACCTGTTATTTTTTTTCAGTATGTTGAAAATTGGCCCCCTCGCGACACTTTACTAGAAAAGTTTTTTTTTCCTTTTTGGCTCTCTATCTTTCCATTCATATCTAGATAGGGCTGTTTATGTTGTTGTTATCTCGTGGGAATAACAACATGGACCAAACGCCTTTTTTTTGGTTGTCCATATCTTGATAAAAGTATCTTTTGTTAACACGAAGAAAATGGAACACAAACAATTAATACCCCTCAACCCGACCTCACATACTCCATCTGCACCATGGCTGGAGGCAATACACACTCTCACAATACATGCCCCTCCTGCATGATGTTCCTGAAAAAAATTTGAATTGACACAGCAATTAAGTAAGACAAGTCAAAACAGGGGCTACCCGGGATCCTTCGTGGTGCAGAGAGAGTAATCTGCTTCCCCAGGCAAGTTTATCAGGAGAATGTTGAGTATTCGTCAGAGATGTATGGCTTGTATCTCCGCCAGCAAGACCTCACCGCAAAGAAAATATTTGAGAACAAGAGGCGTACTCGGAGAGCGCAGACCTCCTCCAAGGCAAACAGACCCCTCTTAAATCAACTTTTATCAAGCGCTGTGCAAGATCCAACACATTAATAGATCTTATCATTGTAAATTCACCTGAACTTTTTTTCATCTAGGTCCATGCTGTATTTATAGAGAAAAAAATAAAAAGCAAAACATGAAGACAGTGATACAAGAATCCTTTATCTGCAACTGGAATTGGATCTGCCTCTGCTATGTTTCACAAAACCATCCTTTTATGTGAAATCATACTGACTGTGGTAAAGATAGACATACAAGCAGCAACAAAAACATAATAATAATAATGTACAATTAACTGCTGTACATCACCCCTGGGAATACTGGGAGATTAATTGGTTTACTTCAGCACTGCGGGTTCATGCCAGTAATGTTGCATATTTTAGCCCATTAACTACAAATTGAGCAGAAACAGCTTGGCAAGAAAAAGTCTGGTTGACTTTCAGCTTTATAAATCATCCAACTTCCAACATGAAACTTGCACGGTTTAAAAAAAAAAAATTACCTAATGAAGTGGATAAAAAAAAAAGGCATTTCAGGTGTGACTTTGTCAGACTCTCCACGTGTGACAATTGTTTGGACAAAAATCAAGCAAGCACTAAGCGCTGACAAGTTTATTTTTACGTTAAACGATTTTAGGCAAAACACGACAAAAAAACATTCAGAATGAAAAATATATGAGGGCTTGAATTAGAGCCAACAGTAAAACACATAACATTTGAAGTGAAAATATTACAAGCATAACTGTCACGGTGCTGTAGTGTTTTAGATGTAGTATATTATCCAAATCTCTCTGGAGCAAAGTGGTGTCTTGAGGCAATGCAATAAGATAGGATAGGTTTGTGAATATTTGTGCAAGTTCATATCTATCCAATGTTCATTTTACTTGATATTTGTGGTTGATAAATGCAAAACGCTTTCATAACAGCAGTGGGTTTCCTGTTACGCCTGAAAGACAAGTCATGAAAACCTGCTGGCATTGCAGCCCACTGAGGTTAGCGTTGATATATGGCTGGCAAGGACTCCTTTTTGTCTGATATTTTTCACAATTAGCCTCGAGGTCAGTTTATTTCCGAAAAAGAATATGAGGGATTTACCCAAAAAAAACTAGGCACCTACGCCTTCGACTTGGAAACGATGCTGTGTTCATGTCTTTCTTTCATGTCGTTCTCTTTTGCCAGTCTCACTTTGAATGACAAAAATTGTGTCTGTCACACTGCAGACAATGAACATAAAATAAAGAGAGTGCTGGGACAGCTTTGCATCTTACATTGAAGGCGGAAACAGAAAAAACGCGATACAGAAAGAATGATAATGTCCGCCCTCTTATCAACAGACTTTGTAGAAAAGAAAGCATCCATGTCAGTTACTCACTGTTCATAAGAAGAATTAAAAAGGACTATTAGGTGTGTCAGCCAGGAAGCAGACTTATGACAGCTCTTGTCATAGCTGTGATTTCACTCTGATCATCAGATGAAAATTTACTTTGCATCTCAAGAGGCAATCATTGCCAAGCAACAGGCTAATGGCGGCACAAATCATGATAGAACTTGATTCTTGCAACCTATGAGGTTGTCTCTCCTCCTGACATGTTCTAACAAGGCCAAAATAAAAAGCGAGTGATATGCAACTCAGCATTAAAGCAACATATAATTTAACAGTCCCATGAAGTGTACTCCCTTGCTGATTTAATTTTATTGCGCTTTTACAAGCTTTTGCCCCACTATGAGGCAGAAGACACACCTTCAGCTGTGTAAATCATAATAAATGTCTATGACATGCAAAGCCAACAAGGTGCAACAATTGTCACTTGTCATGTAACAACCGTGGAGGCCATGATAGGTTGATCTGGCAGGGAATGTGCTGTCTTAATGTGTTCCGTCACAACCCTACTTACAGTGACACTCCCAAAATTGAAAAATGGGACTATGCATAGCATACATATCTGAGCTGCATGTTTTCTATGACAAAATGTGATCATGATACCAGTTGTCAAAACATCTGTCTCACAATAAAGTTTGCTGAGCTTGATGTCAGCACAGCAGATTGAACAGATGTCGTAACCTAAGGTTGATTTAGCTGTAAGTCTCTAATGTCTTTCTTCTCTTTTTCCTCATGTTTTGTTTGCAAGCTCCAAAGTCCTGCTGGCGTTTGCACTGATGGCCACACAATTACATTTTAAATTCCATTGTTCTTCACAGCACTGTACTGATGAAATTGTCCCTAGATTGTAACAATGGGGTAATGCAGGTGGAAACACATCCAACACAGGAGCCAGCTGTCATGTAACACCAATTTCAGCCTGGCTACCTAAAGAAGGTCTGATACACATCTGTAGTAGCGGAGAACATTGTTTCGGCTGGATGTATTGCTTCTCGTGTCTATGAATGGGATCTCAATATACTGTGTATTAACTACTTTGTGAGTGTAAGTGAGTGAGTGTGTGAGTAGTCATACTTTGAAGTTTTTGAAAGTGACTTTGCTTATTTCCAGTGATGGTGAGGTGGGGGTGGGGTGGGGTGGGGGCTCAGAACAACAACTTTTATTTCTTAACAAACAAACATCTTTCCTCCTTAAGACAAAACTGCCAGACATAAATGGCTGGAAAAAAAAGATTTGTTCATTAACAATATCAAAAGCAGGGCCTGTTAGACCTTCATGATTGACCCTCAAATACATCAAAATGAGATTCACCATGGGTTATAGCCTTAAAGAAGAAACTTCCTGAAAGGTATAATTCACCATAAACCTTATCCCAACAGTGTGTCATTAAAAGCGCCACATTTCACCTCACCATCGTTTATCTCTCTGCTGCTAATTAGTTCCGATCAATTACCTTTGCCCAGCGCTGCTTCCGCACTTAAGAAAACAAGGACCGCTCATTTATTGCAGCCTTTTCTGCCAGTCTTTTAGATATTTCCTTCAGGTTGGCTTCATTTGCAAGAAGTTTTTCTTTTTTTTTTTTTCTCCCTCGTACTGGGCCACCATTAAAAAGCCATCGCTCACCATGGGGTTCAGTGCATGACAGTGGTGGGCACTGGGACCCCTTGGAACTCATCTGTGGCTGTTCACTGTGATGGAAAAAGGAGAGGTTAACTGGCTTAATTACAGGTTTTAAAATAGCAAACACTTGTCACACTTGGACTGCATGACTAAGATCCGTCTGAGTTATGAGTGCAGAAAGAGAAACACTGCAAGGTAGGTGATATATCAGTCATTGTCTGACTTGAGTTAAAATGATGAAGTTTATTGTAGCGGCAGCATTAAAAGAATTACAGCTGCAATAATGACACACATTTGAAAGACTGATCACACATGGCAGAGCTTAACACTAGTAAAGTTATTATTGATGGTTCCCACAACCCAATGACAAGACTAAATTGGAATAAACGTTCACTTTTTCAATTCATTTTCACTCTTCTTGAGGCTTTGTTAGCTTTGAATTCAAAATTAAAGAGAAAGATACACTACATCGGTGCCATTAGGTCTCCTGAGGACATATATAGAGATTTGCAAAGAAAACAACCTAGATGACCCATGGCTCTTCATCCATCCAAGCAGTCTGGCGTGGACTCAGTTTTCACATCAACTTTCACAAACCACAAACTGCGCCATCACAGGAGGCTTTTACCAAGAAACACTCTTCACTTACTGGGCCTCAGCTCATGCAAATATAGATATTAAAAATAATCACCCTGGAATGTTTTGATTTTTCAAAGAAAAACCCAAATGTCATCTTTGTCCAGTTTTGACTGCCTTACTCCACATGGTTTCTTTTGTTGTGTGTCAGCAAACCCCACTAACCACAGTACTTATTTCATCCAAACCATGATCTTCCCAAATACCTAAGCAAGTGTTCGGGACCTAAAGCAAACCTCACATTAATAACAGCTGTCACATAATAAGGCCTTTTATAAACAGTGTTTTGAACGGCTTCGTAAGGTTCTTTTTTGGTGCAATTGAACAATAAATAGATTTTTGTGTTTTTTTTTGTAGCATGCTGGTTACTAGTTAGTAACTAGGTTACTATAAGTTAATAAGAGGCAGTAATTTGGGGAAATCCGTACCTTCTCTGGAGGTATTCTCTTGTCTCACATTCAACAGATGAATCCAACTAATGCGTGAACTTGCTGACACATTGACACTTCATGACAAAGACAATCATGATTAGGACTGAAAAAAGCCTGGATTTGTCATTATTTTCTTTAAGTCTAAAAAAATGCACCTAATACTTTCCATTGTGTCACTCCTTTGGCTGTTTTTGAACTTTAATTGCTTCAATTGCTTTGTTTAATCTGCCCCTCTGATGAAAGATTAAGTATGTTCTTTATGCTTTTGTACATAACAAAGAACACATTCCCATACTCATGACATTGGGGCTATTGTTTCAGTTATAAGACCCCTTTTTGGCATCAGCCTCTTTATGTATTTAGACAGGTTGCAGACACTTGTCCAATCTAAATAATAAGTTGTAGACATTGCTCAGATGACAAATTCAAAAGACACATATTGACGGTGTATTGAATTCATAACACATTAAATTAAAAAACTATCGTTCATTGCTGAGAAAAGATCTATTGTAAATAGATACAATTAAGTTCTATTAGCCAATGCACGGTAAGTCATCAAATAATCTTTTGAACATTTTGCAGCCCTGTTCCTCACTGAGCGCTCTTTGTGGAAGATAAAATATAGGCATGTCCTAGGTGAGAGAAGAGTGAGGGTGAAACCTGAACCGCACTGTAGCCCTTGAGAGAGACATTGGACTGATTCAGAGCTGGAAGAGAAAGTCGAAGGAGTGAAATCCTAGCTTGTATGCTGCCTACTTAGCTTATTTTCTCTGCCCCCTTTTCTTGGTCTTGCCCTCCCTCTGTCAGAGCGCTTCATCCCGGACTCGAGGCCCATTTGTCTTTTCACAGAAAGGAAATGCAAAGTAGGCTGCCCCAAAAACTCTGGGAAACGCCACAGGATGTCCCTAGGGGGAAATTAAATACAGACACTAAGATCCACATGGCAAAATGGCAATAAAGTATTCATTACCCCTGCATTGAAGGACGTGAAGTAGGAAGTCAGACAGGACACGCAGTAACACCACATCATCTACCTTCAAGACTTAGAAAACGATAAGTAGTTGGAGAGCTCAAGAGCACGGGCATCTCGCTCAGACAAGCAAGAAAATCAGAGCGCCAAAGAGAGGGGGAAACAGGCTGAACAAAGTGAGCAACGTTGGGGCATTACCAAATAGTTTCAGAAACATGCCCCCTGATACTCATAATCCCCACAGCTTTCAGTCTACAACACATCGCCTCCCTCTGGTCTGGCAAGATGCCACGTTGGATTGGAGGATAAACTGTCCTCTCATCTTCTTGACTTTCATTCACCCTTCATCAAAGGGCCTCATTTTTCACCTCCATTCTACACCTCTGTCTTCCATTTGCGGCTACAAAACAGTGCTCTTTCGACCTGGTCCGAGGAATGTATAGGACACTCAGAGAAAGACCTGCGGGACGCTGTGTGCCGTATTCATTGACAAAAAAGGCCTGATGCCAGTTTGACGCCCACCCCCGGATCTCCCAGAATGTGAATGAACTTCTGTGAATAAGAGGCAAACCTACACAAACGCCCAAGCAGCTATAAGACCTCTGCATGGGGAAATGTGTGTGGGAGACGCCAAACAACAACACCAAAACAAGGGTATTGCATACCAGGGTTCCCCATTTTCTTCATCAAGAAGAGGCACCGCTGCAGGAAAGGGCCAAAGAGGATGGGTTGTTTGACAAAAGCGGCCTGCCAGGAGGTCACTGCTGGCCCTGACCAAGACTCAATGGATGTGAACAAGACTGCATCCACACACATTGCAATTAACACCTACTCCAAAACAAGCAGGAGGCAGCAATCGGGGAATCTCTAAATCAGCATTTCAAAACCGCAGCACAACAAAGGCATCAAAGTGCAAGCATTGTATTATGCCTGAGGACTCTTATGGACTAAACTCTTCAATGTGTCTTCCAAACAGCCTCATTTCCCTTTAGAAGTACTAAAATACTATATCACCTCATCAACACCAGCCAACCTACCTGATGAGAAGAGGCAGAGGGAAGCAGGGCACAACCATGCTAAAAAGACCAGCCTGTAAATGTGGGTGCGGAGAGCACTTCACCCTGCACTTTATGCAGTCCAGACCTACTTTGCATGTTTTGTCTACTACCGCCATACAAACATACATTAGTCGATGGTGTGTCTTCTGCTGGTTTCAAAACGATTGAAAAGTAACATCAATTAGAGACAGCTGGAAAGCTACTCTACGCATCTTATCATGTTTAACTTGTCAAACTATTCCAAGTCTGGATTCGATTAGTCTCTGTCTTTTCTTTTCTTTGATTTCATATTTATATAATCCAGCTTAATCAATGCTATGTGCTCCCCTGAATAAATACTGAGTAACTTCAAACAGACATTTTGGCAACATGTTCTATTTTTGAACACAACATACTGGAAATATCTTGAAATATTTAGCTTTTGCAAAGCTAAATATTTATAATGCATATTGTTAACTGTTTTATTATCATAAGTCAGATTTAGGTTCACACAATTTTTCTTAGCACTGTTTGTCTTTCGAGATTGATATCAAACACAGCGGTTGTAATGTAAACATTTGAAAAACTTTTGCCCAATTAGTTTCACTGCACCTGCTCCAAACATATTGACCGAGCCCCCTTTTGACAGTACGCCTACCACTGCTCATACAAGCACTGACATCCTCCAGGCAAAAGTTTGGAACACGCCACAAGGTGCTTCCTAAAAATGTTGCAGAATGATTTTAAGCGAATAAAACACAAATGGGCACACCATCTAGTTTCTGCTTCAACGAAAAGTAAGGGAATAGTCATGCACATCAAATTCACTTGCAAGATATCCTACATACTAATTTAGTGAGACTTTCTTCCATCGCTTTTATTTTACACTGTCAAACATGGTGCATATAAGTCTCAAGGCAGTGAGCTCCATCCGTCATTTAATTCCTCTATTGACAGAAGGCGAGAAATTATAGCGTGGCTGTAAATCAGATGAAGGCACTGGGTTTGACCTTCCCAGTCAGGATCAGGCCCTTGACTTGACCTTTTGAAGAAATTCTCATGTATCAGCGAATCTCCAGTTGCGTGGCCACAAATGACGGAGAACACCAATCGCCTCATGTATGTTACAATGACATAACTACCTCTCTTTTGTTTTTTGAGTATCGATATCATGGGACATCTTTTTTTTTTTTTTTTCAGAAATACAGTGACAGTACCCTGAGTGGCTACCATGAACATTACAGCAAATGGGTGGAAAGGATAAGTAAAACTCACACTGGGATTTATCAACTTGTCACATAAAGTGTGAAAAGTAGAGTTGGAGAAATTAGGGTACTGCGGAATATATTATTTTCCCTACGTCAGCTACATCTCACATCCAGTGCCCTCATTCAGACCGGTAACGTTCTTAAAGATAGACTTTATCCATCGCCGAAAAAAAAAATGGAACAGTCCATTAACAGAAACCTGAAAATGGACTTGGAATAACATCTGTAAGTAGGATGTTCAAAGTTGTTGATCTTTAGGTTTAAAAAAAATATGACAAAATCTTTTGTCCTAGTTATTACAATTTTATGTCACCTTCTTTTGTACAGAATATCCAAAACTAAAAACAAAATCAATTAAATCAAGCAGGCATCTTGACTTGATTATGATGTCTGCTGTTAAGCAATATGCAGTTTTCTTGTGACTTGTGGGAGCGATCGAACTTTTTTTCTCAGATGCTGACGTACAAATGTTGGTTTCGACAGATAGTTTCACTCTCCTCATCCGAGATTGTGGTGCTTTTTGAGCTGGATTCAATCGTGAGAACCCATTATACGTTGAGATGTGATCATGTGTAATGCAACTCAAGTGTTCTACCCACCTTTCTCACTTCTAACAATTATGCTGTTCATATAGCCTTGTTTCCTGTCTGGTCTTTTTCATTTTTATACTTCATCCCTTACCATGCTTCCATTTGAAAATATATATTCAATTTCCACTCAATTTACCTGAGTAATAAAAGTGAGTTGAATAGAAAGAGTGGGTTTGAGAAAGAAGCATATTGTTAAAGCCCAAAGCTCAAAAAGGGAGACCCAGACAAGTAAACGCAAGGTAATTTGAAAGAAAAGAACAAGAATGAACACGTGATGACTTGAATTTGAGGAGAAAAGAAGGAGAGACTCTTCTTCGCAGAGCGCTGTGGGGGTGGAGAATATTGCTGGAGCCACAGCATACAAGTACAAGGGTTGCAGATCCCTTCAAAGGCAGACATTCCAGCACCGAGTTCTGAATTTGATATGAGCTGCTACAGAAAGCCAGTCGAAGGGAAGGAGGGAGGGAGGTGAGAGGGGAGAAATTTGGACACCGAAGTCAAGGCTGTTTGAGCTTTACAGCGATTGAGGGAAGCACTTTGATAGGGCGAGTACAAAAGAACCTCAAATAGCCAGAGACACGTCAATAAAACTCCAATATCATCCCCATTTTAATACCCCAAATATGAAATGCCATTGTTGACTTCTGACTGAAAAAACACAGACAACCTGTAAAGAACTGAATGACAAAGGAGGTCACAAGCATAAACCCTTTATTGAACTTTGGCGTCAGTTCGAGTTGAATCGCTCAACATGTCTAATCTGTCTGGGCCATTATTCTACCTGACAATTTAATCTGCCTCAAGAATCAGAGCTAAGAAAATACTGTGTTCAGTCCCAGTGGCGATACAGAAACAAAGGCAGTCAAGTCCTCAACCTGTTTATCCAATCCCGATAATGTCCTGCTTTCATCACTGGAAAGATGACACGAGTCACCTGGAAAAGATTAATTAGGCCACTTTGAAAAATGACCTTGATTTTCTAAAAAAAGAAAAGAAAAGAAAATTCTTTTTGTTATTAGCTTCCAGTAAATAGGGAGCATAAAATCAGTTCTCTACAAAAATGAAAAGATTTTATGTGTGGTAGTAGAATTGCAGCTCCTTTCAACTATCAGACAGTGTGGCAAGAGGAAAATAACCTGGTTCAATTTTGATATCGGAATGGATATGTGGAATCATTTATTCTTCCAAAATAATTGCCTGTATTCCACATGCGAATAAAATAAATAATTGCATCAACTCAGCAAAGTGTTTGCTATAACTACTATAATTTGACCATTTTATGCAAATTCTGAGGAAAAGTGCAATGTATGAATTAAAAACATGCAGAGCCACATGCTTATACATCGCAGCGGTGAGAAAGTGATCCACGTTATTTAGACGTGTTGGCTGGTATTTTCCAGGCTTGTGAGAAAGAGTTGGAATCCAATAACCCTCTCATGAAACACAAGGCAGTCAGACAACACAGAGTCCTCTGTAATTTTTAAAGAGACAAATTTGGTTCAACTGGTGTTGGGGTGCAATTACAGAGCCTGCAACCTGACTCAAGAGGGTGTTCAACACGTGCAACCCCAATTTAAGAGGTAACAACACATAGTGAAGACAACCGTCTTACTGCAGATGCTAAAAAAGGGATAGTGTTACCACGCCAGGAATCCTAAATACCCTGATCAGGAATCCTAAATACCCTGATCTCAGCTGCACTTTGAACACTGTTCCTGTGTGACAGAAAGGAAATACAAAAACTGCAGAAATGGAAAGACTAGTTGCTCCATATTAAGAGGGCACTCTGTCATTTTCTGTTTCTTTTGTGTGGAACAATCCCTGCGCAGAAGAATGAGAGAAACCTGGCCGTGTGCTATCATTTCCTCACTTGCAAGTGGATGATATAGCCAATAACTCCTGGACAGATGCTGGATAAAGAGAAGCTGTAAACGATCAGGGATACCATTACCCGTTGCATCCAACATCAGGACCACCCAAACACTGTATTGTATAATACACTTTAAAACCTGGCTGCCACATGTCAGAAGAATCAAGCAGAGCAAGTGAGTATATTAAAAATAAATCCAATAGAATTACTTGATTCATGGCTCATTATGAAGGACATTGTGTGTGAGCATTCAAGAGGAATTCTAAAAAGAGACAATAATAAAATATTCCAGGCACTTCAGCTTCAGCTGTAGGTGGGAAGCACAATATTTGGCTGACAGCTTTGAAATAAAACTGTGACCGAGATTTTATTTCCAGCGAAGACAGACATGAGATTTCCTGCCAGAGCTCCAAACTTCTGTCCCACATATACACCTGATAATGAGAATGGTGAGAAGGAGAAGATTCAACACGGTTCATTAGAGAAATGTGTTCTATATTGTCAGACTCAATAGTGTCAGCCAGGACTCTGTAGCGGCTGGTCTCTCAACAGAATGTAATTATGATCCTTTCGGTGATTTACTAAACCTGGCCCGGGGTTTATGTCATAGTTCCACAAGTGTAGACAGATAATCGATCCCCGGGGATTGATGTGTCACCTTGTGGATATTGGAAGATTTAACAAATACATCTGGCACGCTGATTACTGATCAGCATCAGTAATCATTGCTGATGAACCTGCAAGACCCAGTGGCTGATCAGTTATTATATTTCAGTTTGGGACGGTTTCACCTTTATCTTGATACAAGTACTATATTGGCGGCCGGGCAGGAAAACATCAAAATTCTCACGGCATTTGGTTGATTCAGGTTAACATATTGGTGGGTCACCATGCATTTCGGTTGTACTCAATGCAATTAACATAATTTCTTACAAAAATGTCTATATATATCGGTGAAGCAATTTGAAAAGTCAGCACTTTCAGTTTCCTGCTCAGGCATTTCAAATGGTATGCCTGTGTGGTGTTGCTTGCTGCGAGGTGATATTTTAAATTCAATGTGAGTCAAATTACACTACAACTTGAAAAGCGACTGCTGGTGTGCCTTCCGGACGCATTACTTTTCGGACTGGTCTTCACACCCAGAGCTCCAATTGGTTTAACATCCACTTTCCACTCCACACCTATTCAGTCAATGTTTCGCATCAGGCTAAGGATGGCCGCCTGCCAACTGGAACCTAACAATAAAGTGACAGTCCTGACAGCTGGATCACATCAGAGTGAAAGTTGCGCTGGACCAAGCTGCGTTTGCATTTCAGCTGCCATCACCACCCTGCCGCCTGTATTCAAAAGCTACCACAGCGCTCCAAATAACTGCTGTGTGCCTGCTGAGAGAAAACACTTTTACACTTAATGTAACTTAGGGAGAACCTGAGGTCTGTGACACGGTTAAAGTAATAGTGGTTTTTCAATTCTTTGTCAGTCGTTAATTTGTGGCCGTAGGGATATATGCACGCGGCTCTCACAAAACAGTAATTGTCATCAGCATTGCCAGACTTCTGTGGCAGTGGTTTTCTGGCTTCTGCATGTGGTTTTACAAAGAAAAGTGCATCACGGTGAAAATGTGCCAGCATACGAGGTATCAGGCAAATTAGCCCCGGAACAAGAAAACCAAAAGAGGCAGTGGGAAATTTTCAGTGGCAGTCGTGTTTGTTGAGTTAATTTCACAAAGAAACAATTTATAGTTGATCGTTAAATACGTGGATACTGGGTTCAGCTTCATTGTAGAATTATACCGTCATCCAATCAGGTCAGCAGTTCTGTGAGCGTGAGTTTTTCATGGCAATTGCCATATGTCTCTCAGCAGCAAAGACAAAAGTAACAGCCGGAATATACTGTGTGAACAACACTAATAACTGTTAAACATTCACTATTGTAAGCAGCAGGAAGGCAGTAAAAAGACAAGCCCAAAGATGACCCAACATCAAGCTGTTGGTGTAAAGACAACTATCCCCTTGTATGGATATCTGCTGAAGCTGAGCTTTAACTCACATTTTTCAGATTTAATCCTCCTCTGTTGTGAGTTGGAGGCTTTAAAAAGACAAGAGTAGGCACACAACTGGCACAGAACAAGGAGGGACTGACAACAGAATGCCTGGTGTTTAACCCCATAGGGGTATCGCTAACCTTTTGCGCTGCCACCCATCCACACATTCGCTGACATCCGATATAGACTAAAGACTTTGCAAAGGAGTAAAAATAGGAGTGTGCTGTTAGCCCATCACTGGGTGTTTGCAGATGAGAAATATTTGGAATAATGATGAAAGGGCGCTGTTGGGTTTCACTGCCACCTTCTCCTCCAGTGGCTACCCTGTGTATTGTGGCTAAAGTTGACCCACATACTGTTACTGTTCCTGTGTATTTGGTCTTCATTGTTCTTAAAGGGAGGGGTGGAGGGGAGATTGATTTAATACTTGTGGTGTTTGGCTATTTTAGGTTGTTCTCCTTTGTGGTCACAGTCAATAATTCTGTCTTTGTTGGATCAGCCATTTCTGTCCCATTGGTGTTCAGTGAGAAAAGGTGAGAGTACCGCTGTGTCACACCGCCATGGTCTTCTACGACAAAAGAAATGACTCCACCCTCGGCTGTAGATCACGTCTATGTGACTTTTCAGGGCCAGAATTTATAACTGGGGAGGTTCTCGGCTCTGCCTCTTTGTTTATTCTGAACGACTTGCTTTCTCTTAATGTAAGCACTCTCACTAAAGCCTTTGTTTAAAGTGTTCAATGTCAAGAATTTATTATTAATAAAACGTAGGATATATGAGCATATTCTCATTGGTGAAACCACCTGAAACCAAAGTTTTTTTTTTTTGTCAGTCTGTTGTATCTATAATAACCCAGAATTTATTAAATTTAACCTTTTGCACTTTTAGAATCATAGGCCAAACAAGCATCTCACTTCCACATATGCAAGTGAGATGCTTCCCACTGTTGTACTGCTTTTTTATCATTGTTCGTTACGCACTGAAGCTGGCCGGCTGTTTCAACAGCCACGGTTACAAACATCACCGAAAACGCTGTGAAGGACTCAAAGCAGAGTGACAAGAAAAAAAGAAAAAAAGAAGAGATTGGTAGAGGAAAAAGGGAGCGATGCAGACGAGGGATCTTCTGTCGCCAACGTGAGGTCACTGGATGATGGACGAGCTGGTAAGGTAGTGGAAAGATTTGAGACCACATGGCAACAGAAGGACAGTCAAAATCCCACGGTCACTGACAGCTTTCAGAGAGTTTGGATGGATAAGAGTTAGTCTTGCAATGGAAAAGGAAAAGGCAGCAGGCTTGCTGCTTTCATTAACACCAGATGTTGCCACACCAGTCAAATTCCTGTAACTTACTCCTCAGCTTTGAAACGTTATCTATGGACCTCGTTTTATATGCATACCATATACCCACTGAGGTGTTTTTATTTTAATAACATCTCTACTAAACCGATAACTATGTGTGAAGTCAATTACTTTAATATTCCTGTACTCTGTCACTCTCCAATTAAGTGTAAGGAACTTTGGTTACAATATATCATCACTCTTTCTGAACTTCGTGCTCACAATTCCAGAGTACAGCAAAGAGGCCGTTTCGGAAGCGGACGAGGCTAGAGGTCGGACAGCTTGAATCAGCTCCTTTGGTTTTGCAGAGTGAAGCGTGGATACGTCCAAGATGCCAAAGCAACTTGTCAATCCAAAAGTAGCCTTGCCCCATAACATTTCCCTGCTTTTTCATAAAAATGACAATAGTGAAATTCGTGAAATATTCAGGCGGAGTATAATAATTTTGTCCTCAACTTGGATTCAACATCTTTTTGCAACCATTCAAGAAACCCTCTGTTTAGCATTGGAAATTATACAGATTAATCCAACACATGAACCCCATTCACTATGCCGACCTACTATAAGCACCATGTTGTTTCTATCTTATTTTCCATGTAGCAGTAAACACATTCATCTCTTTCTTTTTAACCAAAGGCAATTTGCAACACTGCCATAAGATGCAGAGCTCTCTGGGAACTAAGGGAAGGTGCCGAATAGCAGTTGAGGCAGAGGTTTGTGTCATAGAGGGAATGTGGGCCAAAAGCAGCAATGTTACACTTCCTCGGGTATTTGGCCATTCAGGAAATGTATTACTGCCAGTGTGTGCGCCTCACGCCGAGCTATAAGAGGGAAACGAGACATGTTTAATAGATTTAGGGTACAAAAACACATAACTAACTGAGTGTAAGGGGTGCCAGGGCTCTTACGCAACCCTTTCAAATGAAAATTTCACCAGTCATCTTTGACAAGCTTTTTATTTATGGTCACACTGCAAATTTAACATTAAAAAGAAATCTAGATTAATTCATATGCCTTATAATGGCTCATATCGTGAATCCATAATATATGCAATCGTCAGTTATTTGGGTATTTGGCTCCAGCAGATCTATCAGTATTTCATACATTTTCAATAACACACATGTATGAACATTCCCTGAGAAAATAATTAGCTATGAAATCATATTTAAGTTAAAATATACAGTTCTTTTTATTTCTTTCCTTCAGTAATAGGAAAGACTCACAGTCTAGCAAAAACCCTAATATTTGTAAAAAAGCACTATCAAATATGTTATGTTTCAGTACTTGACAAACTGGTCACAATAACATTTTAACAACATCATCTAGCTTCAAGTTGCAGGTTGACAGATAGGAATCACCTCCTGGGGTTTAGTGGCGACAGTGGTCTTGTCTGAACTAACCTCTAAATGTCAACCGATTATCTGCGGTGGATTTATTTCAAACACACACTCCTCACTCCTCACAAACACTCAGCTTTCTCATCTGACATTGATTACACCTATTTACTGTCTAAACTCAGGCAGGCTTTGCTAACGCTGACCTTTCTCCTCAGCTTAGTGGTGCAGAATATGTGATAAGCCTGAGCAAAGTCTCCTTCCAAAGTTTATCCCTGCGACTCACCAACTTTAATCTTATTGAAATGTGTATAAGTAGATACCTTTTATAACTTAATCCTATAGCATTTAAGCAATTTCATATTGCCATGGCTGTGATTCAGTGTCATGGCTGACATAAAACCTACACAAACTTACACTACAAGTAGCCTGGGTCATGTAATTTGGTCCTGTGATTTACTCTACCTGCGTTCATAGGAGAGCGAAGGCCTCCCAGATGGAGGTCATGGTTCTTAACCTCACTCCTCAGCTCCCAAGTTAATCAGTTTGGAACATGCAACTCAGATAGGATTTCTTTTTTCTTTCAGGCGGACATGGGATCATGGTATTTGACTCCCTGTCACTAACAAACACTCTCATATTAAAAAAAAGTAATTAAAATAAATAAATAAATAAATAAAAACGCCTCCTCTCCACATTTTTTGTTGTGTTGCCTTCCACTTAAGTTGCAGCTTGGATGAAAATTGCCTTCATGGGCAGTTGGAGCAAAAACTAAACATATCACAATGCATCAGGGGAAGTGCGGCCAGCTCGCCAAGATAAGGACTATAAGGGCCTCTCAAAAAGCAATTAAGGGAGAGAAAGTCATAATATTGAATGAGGGGGGTGGATTCCTCAGAGAGAGGCAGCAGCAACAGACTGTGAAATTCATATTGACTGGAGAGCCAAACACACACAGGTAAGCAAAAGGGCCTAACATTTTCCACCTTGCTTCAAAACCCAAAGAATAATGCCTATAGTCTGCTGCTTTTGAATTATTTCAGCTGAGTTCAGCCATCAAAGATGTACCCATTCAAAAGCACCCAGTGAGTCACCTCGCAGCAGAGCGTAGAGTAAAAACAACACAAGGATGCACAAATACCCACAGACACACGATTCTCTCGAAACGGCACAGTGTGTGAGAGGCTGGCAAAAATCATATTTAGAAATAGAAAAGGAATTGCTGAGCTCTGGATGTGGTGCTCACTGATGTGTTAAATCCTTCCTGATTAAAGCAGGAAAATGCCTTCAAAAATGAACTTTGCCAGTCCACTTAATTAAGTCAACTTGTTCAAGGGAGCGGTGGGAAATGGAAAGCAAAAGCAAACAGGGGCGCTGCTGCTCGGTCCCTTAGCTTTTCTGGATGCTAATCAAAGGCTTGATCTACAAGTGAGACAAGCCTCGGGGACGTTGCTCTGCTTGGCTGATCCTGGCAATTTGCTCTTGATAATACCTTCTCTAACTCAGCACCCCCACAGAACCCGGCAACCCATCTCCCCCTAATCTGAACAACCAGTGAAACACACAAAACATAGGCCCTCGAGTACACACCTCACCATGGAAAAATCAAATAATGGCCATAGAGTTATTACATGCTCCTTATTGTGCATTCGCCCTTTGTGGCTCATATTCAGGGATAATTTAATGAAAATGATTTGGGATAAAGACTGCTTTTTGATTGATTAATATAGTTTCAAAATGTGTATAAACCAAACAAAAGGGCTTCAGCTCTATCACAATGTTGTTTTTTTAAATTATTTCTATAATAAATGCCATTGGAAGCATCTGGTGGTTATTATAATGGCTGGGGGTTCAAGGGGGACAGAAAAGGAGAATTGTATGATTGTTTTCGGTCATGGCAGGCATAAGAGTCTGATGCTGAAACTTCTTCCACTTTAAGAAAATGTCAACGCTCGCTGAAATCCTCATTCCAACCACCATATCATCAGTATCTCATATTTAAAGAAACCAGGCGTCCAAAACAGAAGGTGGAGAAAAAGATTGAACAAAAGAATAGGACGGAGAAATGAGGCTTACCCTTGAAGGAGATGAAGACGCGAGGTGTTGCCAATGGATCGTTGCTCATTGGGTTCCCCAGAGCGAAGCCGGACAGTGCCAGGAGGGTGTGAATCATCCACAGATCGTCCAGCTGCATGGTCAACCAACCAGCGAACAATCGCAGATGAAATAAAAAACAAATCTGCAGAAACAAACAAAGAAGGCATTAGGAAACATATCCCATGAATTTGGAAGCAGTCTGTATTTTTGAAACTAGTTACATAACATGCTGAGTAGCCCACCCTGCCAGGTAATATTAGTGCTAATGTGGGGATTACACCCACCCAGATGGGGGCAAGTGTGTATGTGGGGGGGCGTTAGTCTCTATCTCCAAGTGAGAAGCCTCTCCACTCTTCCTCCCCATGCACTCACAACACATTCCTGCCTCATGACACTGAGCACGTGGGCTAGTTTTGCAATTATGTATTCATCTCTTACAAGACTTAAAGGATTGTTATTCTTAATGGGAAAAAAAAAAAAGTTTGGACTGAGAAAAAACCCCAACAACCAATGGAAGATTCAAACCTTTCAATGTTTTTTTTGTTTGTTTCTTTTTTAACAAAACAGTTGTGGTCAGCTGTCAAATAACTGGCAAAAAAAACTACAAATGTTGGGATGCACATATAGCAGGTAACCTCTCGGACACAACCGTTTCCATCACAACAGCAACGATACCTTCTTCACTTCCAGCTCAAGTGTCTGCATTTTCCTGAGCTCTGATGTAAAGTCAACATCCCTCTCTTCTGCCAGACGACTTCCTAAACTGCTACTGATTCACTTCTTGCACGCTTAGATTGAACAACACCTCAAATGCATCTCTACCATATTCGGCAAAGACTCCATCACCCCTCAAAAATCTGGCAGACTGAAGTGGATTTATGACATTAACCAGCTGTTTAAACCTCTGCTATTTACTGACAATTTGTTAACCAACCAGCTGTTTATTCTGAAACAGAAGCCAAGTCCCTCACACAAGCAGACGAAATTAACCAAAGTGTGGCTGGTAAATGAGCAGCATGGGAGACAAAGGGAGACAAACCAGGGAGAGGGCCTATTACTTCTGCATTACAACTCTATAAATATACACTCTTATGACACCATTTAGTTTAGTAGAAGGAGCTTCATCAGTCAAAATGTGCTTCAGGGGCCGCTCATGGAAATGTAGACACGAGAGAGATGAGATGAAAAAATCTTAAACATTCACTGATTTTATATCACACATTTTTATATGTCACATTTTAATAAATATCAAATCAAGTTGCTGAACATAATAACGCCTGAATAAATGATCCACGAGACAATTTTGATTAATTCTGAACTAGGAATATATGAAACAATGTAGAGACTGAAGCCAGCGTGTGACAGACTGGGAGCGTTGGCTGCGTGCACTGTAAACAGTCTGGTGTGGAACTGGAGCGCACGGGAAACTGGAGAGAGAATAGTGATAAGGTTGGTTATATATGGAAATGTAACATGTTGATTTACTGATTCGTAAAGAGGGAGTGTAACTGTTTGTAGTCATTTTCAGACAGGTAAGCTTGCATAAACACGGCGGGATGAGTTGAGAAAGCATATAAAAGTAATTTGACCAACCTTGTTCTCACAGCTTTACGGAAATAGACCTTAGTTTAGGTCCAAATCACTGATCAAACCAATTCCAAAAGACCAGTCACGTTCGGCGCCACATGAAAACCATTAAAAAAAAAAGAGAATGAAAAAAAGCAAGATAAAATCCCGGCGCAGCTTCTCCACAGTCCGCGTTCGATACTTGTGCGCGCCGCGCGGTTATTGGCCCCCCGGACCTGCGGGCGCGCAAAGACAGGAGACAGGCGTTCGCTCTCGTTCAGTGCCGAGAGATGAAACCGCCGAAGAGGAGTTAATGTGACACGATCAGGGCCCACATCCTGTGGGGGGGGATAAAAAGTAAATTAAATGTTAAAAAATGAAATTCCAAAAAAAAAAAAAAAAAAAAGCAGCTGGAGACAAAAATTTCCGTTGGTAGAAAGAAAGGTCCAGACACGCGGCGTGTGCTCCTCGGGAAAGTTAGGCGCTCATGACTGTGGGGAGGCAGGGCGTCAGCAGGTGGATGCAGAGGCCGGTTTGCCTTGAACACACCCACGGGGCGGGCAGCAGTGCGCCGGGCCGCCCATCAGCCAGGCGCGGAGGCGAGGATTTACTCGGCCAGATCCTGGCGGAGGGAGTGGAGCGCCAGAGGAAAAGAAATGTTTTTCTGCTGAACGTCTGTGGTCTTTTTTTACGCGCAGGGGAGGAGAACCGCTCTTCCCCACAAGGCACCATCTATGACTTCCTTTAAATAAATCCGTTTATGTGTGCCTTAATAACATTTACTGGCTAAAATTAGCAGATGCCAGAATAATGTAGATGATAGAAATGAATGTGAATGTGGACAAGACCCCCCCAGCACTACTTTTACTGGAAATTGACTATCTCAGCTATTGTAACAATATGTCTGCATTAAATCTGTTCTGATCAGTGACTTCAGAGTATCAGTGGGAATTAAGGGCACTTTGTGGAGGACAAATCCAGAGCAAAGCTTTATTGAGAACTGGCTGCATGACTGTCCAACTTAGCAGTGTGTGTGTGTGTGTGTGTGTGTGTGTGTGTGTGTGTGCGTATGTTTGGGAGGTGCACAATGAAGTTTCAAATTTTCCAATGTAACAATTTTTTTGTCATACATAAGAAAAAGAGAGTTGTCTGTGTTTTATTTTGTTCTCTGTGGTCTGATTATGTAAAGTTCTTGAACCCATGACTTGCTATGAAGTTAAAAGGCAACATGATGTCAAAGTCCAGCTACATTTCCATGCGCCAAGGTATAAATCAGAAATTAACTGATGAATAATTCAAACTATCTTCATTGGTCTGTATGCAAAAGTATACATTGTACTTTGCATTATTTGGAACCTTTCACATATTTGCAATGTGTACAATGTGTTTTTTACCATAGAGATATGTGATGATGTGCACGGGGAACCGAAATCAGTGAGTTTCACCATCACAGAACCAGGCGAACTATGATTACTAACTAGTGGCCTGAAGTCAATGTTTTCTCATCCACTGCTGTTAATATCGTGTTGCGTACTTTAATATTGGTTTAACACCTTGAGGTGAATCCTGATGTCATCCGGGATGTCCATGATACACCGATGCATGCATACCCCATGGACCAACTCAAGTGACCTGCTCCATTATCATGGATTTGTGGCATCAGAATAATTTGAAATGAATAACAGAGTTGAGTTTTAGATAGGTTGTGATGTTAAAAATCAAAACATTGAAAAAAGACCCCAAAAAAACAAATAGCAATCAACTCCAGAATACATCAGTTGAGCTTTTCAAACATCTAACAATGACAGATTTGATAAGGCCGCTGCAAAACATATCGGCACATTATGAGTATTTTACATGAATTATCAGGTCATTAATACCTCATAATTTAAAAATAATAGCCCATATACATGAAAACCAGCATTTCACCACCTGGCGCCTGCACATAAGGCATGGATGGAGATGTAAAACAGGATTTGGATTAAATGATACAAACCTGCATGTCTTTCTCAGTGAGTGCTTTAGTTCATACTTTAACCAGCTCATGCATTTCCCTTTTAACAGAAAAAATATTTCTTTTCTAAAGTGGGTATTAAAGAGATAAAAGAAGTTGTATTAACTTCATTATTCATTTGGCCAAAGTTTCCTCCGAACACATTTATTACATTTCCTCCTGTTGAATGGTTGTCCCATCAAGTCAATTTTAGGAACTCAGAGTGCAGACAATATAACGATTGGTGGCTCCAACTTATCAGAAATTAAAAGTCTTATCTCGGGTTGTACGGGTTGATTTGAAAAAGAGTGAGAAATGTCATTCATGTGATGCTGTGCCGAAAATGTCTATTAAAATTGCTAATTTGTACCTCTATTCAAACTCTGATTGGACATTTTAACGTCACAGAGATGTGTCCTAAAGCCCAGCGAGAATATTAAACATTGTTACATTTTTAATCACAGTCCATTCACTGTCTTGACACACCTGAATTATCTCCCCCTCATTCAGCCTAGATCTTGAAATTGCTAAAACTCGCTTCACAATTTAGCCTGTCTAATAAGAGCCAAAGTTGGTCAGTTGTTGAACTGTTGGCTGAATGGGGTCAGAGGGAACTTGACTTTTCTTCCATGACGTTTTTTTTAATGTTATATCGCAAAAGTCAAATGAACAATGGTAATAACTCCGTAATGACTCAGAGTTCACTTTTTACTTTTTGAATAAAGAACCCCCTGTCTGATTATTCCCAACTCTTAATAATCCAGAGTTTTCCTCAAATCTCTCCGGAACATTGTTATATTTTAAAAGATCCAAGGGTCATTGCAAATACATCTAATGAAAAGTAAGAGGCTCCAATAAGCTTCTTTTACCAAATGATTATTGATTCCAGCTGTCATAAGACACTTGAATATCAAATCAAATAATAAGCGTTTTAATTGCCAAAATTATGTTTTCACGGTTAGAATCGGTCCCTTAATTGAAAGTGACGTCTTTTTCATGATTAACAGCAATTAACAGACAACGTCCCTTCTGTCTGATGTTGCCTTTTCTTACATCGCAATCACTTTGAATAATTTGGCAGCTACTTTTAAGCACGAAATATGTCAAATAAAAAAATGTTTAGTTGAATAGAATTAATCTCGGAGAATTAACTAAATCATAAAACATTTACAAGAAAGCATATATTGTCAAATAAAAACTTAGCATCGAATTAATATTAGTAGTTGGCAAGTTATTAGTGGTGAATATTTCAACACTTTGACAACAGGTGCCCACCACATTTCTATCTAGCCTATCTCTTATCACCAGCGGCATCCTCAACTCTATTCAGTTGACTGCAAATCTTTGCAATGCTGCTTGAATCAAGTTGCTGGTTTGTCTGCTTGATGGAAATGCCTTCTCAGTTGAGTACATTACTTTGTGGTCAATAGTGGGACTGAAGTATAATATCTGATTAGTCTTAGCAGTGCATGACTGCATCCTGCTGTCGACACCAATGTATTATGTATAAAGTAATGTGCATTCCAGCTGAGGTGTGAACAGCACTTTCTACGGGACTTTGCCTGAAGGGTATGAAGGGATGCCAGGTGTTAAACCAACATGTGTGATTCTTGCACAGGGATCATCAGGAACAAAATCCCAGTTTCTATCCATGTGAAACGATGTGACATGAACTAAGAAAGACTGCAGAAACTGTTTGTGGTTTCATTTTTGTGCTGCGGTGAGGTTGGTTCGATTTCAGCTTCTTATATGGTGAGCAGGAAATGTGTTGTCAAATACGTCTGGTGTTGCTGTTACTGTTACTGAATTTCTGCAGACAGTGTTTCATGTAGTTTGGTGATAGTGAGAAGTTGTAGTTAGAAGTAAAAGTATTCATTGTGCAAGAGATTTTATGCACCACTGACATCTCAATGTTGTCAACCCAGAACAAATTCCAAAACCTTATACTGAGGAACTCCCTGGCAGCGTATGACATGAATATAATACCACAAAAGCCCTAGAATTTGAGTTATTTTAAATTTTAGTGACACTAAAAAAAAGAAAGACTAGCGTCACGGTAGTACTGAGTTCTGCGCCTCAGCCTCACAGCACGAGGGTTCCTGGTTTTATTCCAACTGAGACTTTCCAGCGCAACGTTTACTTGTTTTCCATGTGCCTGTGTGGGTTGAGTTCCAGTTCTCTGTATTTTCTCCAACAGTTTATAAACACATAGGGGAGTTAATTGGAGACTGTATGGTTGTATAACTCCATATGTGGCCCCATCATCTATCGGTGAACAGTCCAAGGCATTGCTTGCTTCCTGCCCAGTGTCTGCTGGGTTTAGATCCAGCATCTCAGTGACCCTGAGACTAGAATTAGCACTTCAGAGAATGAAGGAATAAAGAAGAGTCATACAACTCTAACAATGATGCTGAAGCCAATGAAAATTTGTCATAAAAAGGGAAAAAAAAATACATTTTGTGTAAAATCTGGACTTTTTAAGTTTTTTAAGTTTTTATTTAGCATATCTTAAAACAATGAAACAACAAAATCACATCAGCATCAGGTGTTTTCTGTATTCTGAGTCAAATATATTTCATTATGCATTTAAAAAATTTAAAACGCCTTCCTCTTGATCAGAAAAAGAAAAAACAAAATCCTTTCAAAAACATCTTTCAAAGGATGATAACCTTAGAACTGGCTGATCATCATATTTTTTTGGCACTTATGCAAGTTAAATTAGTTGGACTGTGTTATTTGTAGCCACAGTTACCACAGACATGTGCACAAAAAAATAATGTGAGAAAATCTTTAGCCGTAACAGAGCTGAACAGAGACTGCCAATGCAGTTCCACTATTCACAAAATAAATTAAATATACAACTCGTCATTTTTCAAACCCAACTATAACCCTTTGAGACAGTCTTCTCCTGTGGAATCCTTGAGTCTCTGTAATCTCATTCCTGTAATAAGAAATAGATCTTTGGCTGGTTGAACCAAGCTTCTACAATTAAAATAAAAAAAGTAATTGAACTAAGCCACAGAGAGTGACGAGTATGTCACTCCAAGAAAAGCCAAGCACATGTCAGGAAATAGTTCACCCAAAATACGGACAGAAAAGTCTGGCTCAAAAACCTGCCTCAAACCTTTTGCACTCCCCTGGTAAAGCTGTAAGCTGGAGTCAAGACAGTGATCTGGGGAAAAAAGAACAATAAAGGTGAGCAAATATCTGTCAGCATGTTTTTATGCTGTCAAAGGTGCAAGATTCTCAAAAAACTTGAGTGGATCCCAGGACTCTGCGGAACTAGAGTTCCAAGTCTTCCCATTGTACTGTGTATCAGCATCAATTGCATATCTGTAAGAAATTACTGGTAGAATCTTATGCTTATGCTATTTTTGAGCAATATCTGTGGGCGTTCCAAGTATGGACATGCTAATTTTTAGCCAGGTTTGTAAGATATCACAGATGGTGTTTAGGTATGGCTCTTACATTTGAGTACAAGGTTCTTATGCAGCTTCCAACAAGCTGTGTACATATGTCAACAAACTATGCATAAGCATAGTATTAAAGATATTGGTCATGTTTAAAGACTGCTAATAGCTTACATGATTAAATGCACTGCAACATACCCTCACCATACATGTTAAACCTTGATCAAAATTTTTAATGCATCATCATCATTATTTATCTGCTTGCTTGTCTGTCTGATTCCACAGTACAAATCTTTCTATAACAATTTTTGGACGATGCAGAATGTTAATACTTTCTTTACCAGAGTCTATCATCGTGAGGCTGTATATGGACCCCTTGCTCGTGTTACATGGATAGAAAAAAAAAAAAAAAGATTGTAGACAGTTCCAAATTCAAGAATCACAGTTCAATGTAGCATTTAGCTACCAGGGCAGACTGAGCAGGTCTGCAATTACCAATGCCCTAAGCTTATGAAAATGTGAATTTAAACAACAAGGTGCTCTTTGTTTCACATTGGCCATGAACACCTCATTGCCAGGCATCCAAACTTAGGACTAATACTGATTCCTGAAGGTATTTTTTGTCTGAAACAAACACACACATTCTTTGTCACACAGACATGCACACACACACATACAGACAAAGAGCTATCAGGTAAATAGCCGAAGCTGCCTTGCTTTACCATTTCCACCTGAACAGAAAAGTGGTTATCCTGCTCTTCCGGCTGATAAAAGAAAAGATTTTCTCACAGCACTTTCAGATGATGGTGTTCTCAATATTATTAGCATTTATGTGGGAAAAGAAAGCACAATATCTAGATCACAGGAAAACTCCTGAAATGTATCGTCAACAATTCAAGGGTTGAAATGTCCGTATTCGAAATGGACAATAACTTTGTGGTTGCGAAACAGTGAAACAAGCAACACATTAATGAATGAAAAGGATGAATGCGGATTTCAGCCTCAGTGATTTAACAGAATACAAGGGCGCAACTTGCAATATGATTCTTGTGCCAATTTCCTCGTGCTCTACCTGGGGTTGGTGCCTTCCAGCAATGGTTTCCTCTGTTGTTCTTGGCAACGCGTGGAGCTTCATACACTTCTCAGAGTCTGCGGGCTTGAAATGGTACTTCACTGCCAGTCCCCGCCGCCCCAGGGAACCACAAGCCACAGCGGCCAGAATGAAGGAAATGGTTTTGATTTCCTTCCACTTTTCACACATCAAACGGGGTGGTGAAGGAGGGCCATATGTTTGTCTTGACCAAGCTGGATAAACAAACTCATGCCACAGAGAGCGTGTGTGTGCATATAAATTTCTGTGTCATTTTAAATTATGAATGTACTGGAAACAATTTAATGTGTGCGTCTGAGACACAGGTGAGTTAATTTCAGCCCACCACCGCTCTACTTCAATGTTGATATTGTGCGAAATGTAAACATTCCATAACTGAATAAAATCACAATCCAAAGCATCTGTCCTGGAGGAAATAGCGACACCCACTTTGAGATTCTCAATACGCCCCTGTTCTCCGTGGCTGGCAGTCTTGGAAGGTTCTGTTCGACGTCAGCATAAAGTTGAGTGGCAAAAATTGAACAAATAACCCACCTACCACGATTTGAATGGTCATTTCATTCAGCAGAATGCTGGGTCTAATTTGGAACAAAGTAGACGAAACCAAGTTCTCTAGCAGGGTTACATATGAATCACACATAGCATATGTCATACTTCCTCCACATGCGGCCATTTTGGGAGTTACTGAAGCCAGGCAGTTGATGTTAGGCGGTTGAAAGCCTGGGAGAGTTGTAAAATGGATTACATCATGAATGCACCAAAAACTTTAGGTACACAAGCGGCAATCTTTCTAACACATTTAGCGCATGAGTTCCTTAATTAGTTGTCAGGGAGGTCCGGCTTCCTTCCCATGATAACACAGCACACAGAATTTGGGTTGTATAATTCTCATTTGACACTGGCTCCAAATTTGACAGGCTACATCATTTTTCTCATTCCAGCAGTTACTTATGTTTTTGACTCAAGTTCATCTGTGAATGTGGCCAATAAATGAAGGGAAATGTTCCCAGGTATGACATTCTTTTATACAATTTTTTTTCAATGTTGTCAAATGTAATATGCTATTTATTTATTTATAAATTATTATATCTCTTATTAATATTTATACTCATATTTATTGATCGTGTTAATGTTGTGCTGCTGCGACAAAAGAATGTCCCCTATGGGGATCAATAAAGTATTATTTTATCTTATTCTATATCTACCCAGTAAAACTCTTATAAGAAGATCAACACAAGATGTGACAGGTAACCAAATGGTTATTTTTTTTCGTCATTAGGCTAAAGTCCTTCCTGGCTGACAGGAAAACAGTCATACAGTATTCTATTTATTCTTTTGGATAATGAAATGATCTATGATTTGCATAAATATCCCCCCACAAAGACTTTTAGGGTGGTAAAGGCCAGTGATACAATCTGTGCACTTCCCTTTTCTGTCACTGCAATATCCATTGTGCTGTGGATTTGGCTCTGTGTAGCGCCATGGATGCTTCCTGAGGATGTCATAGGACACAGAGGGCAAAAGTGAGATACCTCCCCTGGCTCCCTCATTCACTTCCTCTCTTTCGTTAGAACACGTGGGTCGCGACCCCATTAACAGTTGGAATGGAAGCCTATTTGTGTTTACACCTGTGAGGTCTGTCAAACCGTTTACTGTGGAAGGAAAATAAAAATAAGAATTCATATTTAATTCCCATTAAATATTTGTTGGATGAAGAAGAGTTCACAAAACCCCCAAATCTCAAATGCATCTCAGTGTTCTAATTACAAAACTCTGCCTTGGGTTATTTATCTACGCTTTGCAGGAAGCACAGCAAAGATATACACCTTTTATATAATTAAGTAGATACACAAGTGGCTGCGCTATTGCTTTTTTCCATCTCTATTTCCATGCCAACCAGTCTTGTTGAGATTTTGGGAGTTTCCACTGCCTGGGCTGAAGGGTTATCTCCAGCTCTTCATGGAAACTAATCTTGCAGACTGTCAATATTGGCCTATTGTTTCTGCAGGGACAGGATACTCCCTTCCTCTCCCACACTATCACCCATCCCACCCTTGAAGTACCCAAGTACTAAAACACCCTAGAACTACAAACCACCACCACCGACTTGGTTTTGGATTCTCATATACAGTTGCTGTATTCGTCTTAACTTCAAGCCAGCCCATATTATTTGTATGTAAAAAACGGATCTTGCAAATGTGGAAATTAAAAATGATTAAAGTATTTCTAAGACTGCTATCTATTTTTGACCCTTAGCTGCCACATCAAACTGTAAATCTGAATATATGTACATTTCTTTTGATGAAAAGTTATGGGGTCATGTAGTTTTACCAAACATTTAAATAAAAATACCTCGAACAAGTTAGCCTGCTAACATAGGCACAATTTCCCTCCGGATCATTAATGTTATTTCAGCAACTGCTGAGTAATCAGCATCTTCTATACATTAATTGCTGTAATTTGTCTTTGTACAAAACAGGAGGAGGGTGGAAATCTATTTAAACAACAAAAAGCGCATGAATCTGCAATTTTGTCAAAAGTTTTTTCTAGTGTAAACCCCCTTAGATAGGTAATTGGCTCACCTCCTTTTGGAGGTTTACAATTTACCCTTCTGTGCTTTTTCAAATTATATGTCACTTATGATCTCATGTTTCTCATAAACCTCAATGTACTCGTGTACATTTCTCAATGTAAGTAACTTTGGGAAACAGATGTGTCCTTTTTTCTGGGCTTACGATCAGTCCAGGGTGCACCCGCCTACTCACCTCATGTCAGATGGGATTGGCTCAAGCAGTGCCATCTACGGATGAGTGGCGTCCACAATAACCGAAATAATTTACTGAATGATTAAAAGGCTACAGTGAGTACTACAGATGCAGTATTCGCTCTGAGAATGCTAATAGAGAAGTACAGAGAAGGTCAGAGGGAGCTGCATTGCGCTTTTGTAGACCTAGAAAAAGAGGGGGACAGGGTACCGAGAGAAGAACTCTGGTTTTGTATGAGGACGTCTGGAGTAGCAGAGAAGTATGTTAGACTGGTCCAGGACATGTATGCTAATTGTGAGACAGTGGTGAAGTGTGCTGTAGGTGAAACAGAGATCTTCAAGGTAGAGGTGGGACTTCATCAGGGATCAGCTCTGAGCCCCTTCTTGTTTGCAGTGGTGATGGACAGGCTGACGGATGAGGTTAGACAGGAATCTCCATGGACCATGATGTTTGCAGATGACATTGTGATCTGGAGTGAGAGCAGGGAACAGGTTGAGGAAAATCTTTAGAGGTGGAGGTATGCTCTGGAAAGGAGAGGAATGAGGGTTAGTCACAGCAAGAGAGGAGGATACAGGGAATAGGGTTAGATGGAGAAGGTTGATTCGCTGTGGCGACCCCTGAAAGGTAAAAGCCGAAAGGAAAAGAACAAGATTAAAAGGCTACAGTAAATTTATCATCAGGTCATGTATTAGGCTAATTTTATATTAGTGTCCAAGTGCTTCTACAATCAATTTTTATGGAACTTGGTGAAAAAATAATGCAAACATTTGTTTTCCATGCTAGGCTGATGTCTGCCTCTTTATTCTTGCAAGATATGCTTTGGTGACACATTTAAGGGTGTGTGCTCTACTCACATTAGTGGGTGACATTAAAACTACTTGCACGCTATCCCTTAACAGAAACTCATTTGTCATTACAGAGGATAAGCCGCTGAAACAGTATCCTTAAACAATTGTCTTCTGTGCCAAACCCAAGTATGCTGACTCATGTTATTTTGTTGCTGAGCTACTGGGACTGAGATATACTCGATATGAGCTTGATGAAATAACAACACACTCACGTTGCCTCCTCGGTATTATTGATAGCTCCAGGAGATTAAACTAATGAAATATTTCCACAATTACCTCAAAATTATCCAAAACAATCTCCAATAACGGTGTCAGTGTATGTTGCTTGTACACTTTATCTCCCTTACCTCGAGTTCAGTGACTCCATATCACTTGTGTCCAGAGGTGTTCTTTTACAAAGTGTAATTCTCTGTATGGGAGTTCCCAGGGCGACAGGAAACTTAGTAACATTGTTTTAAATTCTGTGAAAACCCCTTGGTTTCTATGTGAGCTACTTATGTTGTCTGCCATAGTGCTGGAGGGGCCAGGAACCCTGCATGTCTGGGCTGCTCTGCTTCTTCGTTGCGAGACTTCACAGCGCCAGCTCTGCTAAAGGCCAAAGCCTGGATTGAATTATTTTCTTTGAAAACCGAGAAATCCTGTCAAAGTTGCTAAATGATTCACATAATGTAAACTTCAAGTTTGTGTTTAGCTCTAATAATTTGAATGATGATTAAAGTTGTATCCCTGGTCAGATACAATCAATCCATTTTAATAGAAAGTCCCTTAAAACAATGTGTTTTTGGGTGTGAACTTAACCCACCGGGAGAAAAATTTGTAACGGGAGAGGCTGTTGTAGTGAACATTTTGTGCCCCTAGATGCATTACGCTCCATCCATCCATCCCTCGTCTGCTGCTTATCCTGCAGTCAGAGTCGCACAGGATGCTGGAGCCTATCCTAGCTGTCATCGGGCGAAAGGCGGGGTAAACCCTGGACTGGTCAATCGAGGGGCCACGTATACAGACAGACCGCCATTCACTCAGTCATTTGGGGAAATTTTTCCCAATTATTTCCAATTTACCTGCAGCATGTTTTTGAATGTGGGAGGAAACCAGAGAACCTGGAGGAAACCTATGCAGACATGGGGAGAGCATGCAAACAAAGGTCCCCTTGTCAGAATCGAACCAGGGTCCTATGTGCTGTGAATAGTATTAATTCAAATAAGATAACAATGTGATTCCCATTAAAATTCAATGTGTGAAAAGCATTGGCTGAATGTAGACACAATTTAGTCTAAGTAATCTGTTGTTTGTTCCTCATGAGGACACAGAGAACTACCCTTGTTTTTTCATCAAATAATGCACACCATGAACCTTGTCTATGCTTCTATTTTTCCTTGTAGGACCTATTGTTACCTTAAGAGAGATTTCAACACACACCTGCTGCCTTGGCATCAAACATTAGCGCAATGCAGAAAGCATACAAAGACATTTGGCACAGTTTCTTGTGACTTCAAAACAGCCTCTTTGGTTTCATTTGACAAAAAACATTTGTGCAACTGCTTTCTGAGTTCATATCTAATTATGGAGCACAGTTTGCAGGACTTTTGAAGACAATGAATCATGTCATCCAGTCGGTGCCAGGCTGTTACGAAACACAAAGGAACACACTGGTTAAAAACAGCTAATCTCCATGGGTATGATATTAATGAAAAATAACCCTTTCCTCATCAGTATTTCATTAAAAAAACAGCAAAATGAATCCCGTCTTCTTGACTCCAAACTTGAGACATGATGTGATTAATGAGCAGGTTCCGGCAGCACAAGCTGGCACCAAACAATGTAGAAAGTAAGGAGGAGATTTGCATTTGCATGTTAAACACTGCGAGTTTAAAAAAGGTCTTTTGAAGCAACACGTGGGACACCATTTTAGCCTATCTGATTTTAATAATTCTGGGAACCTGCAGTTGCTACTCCTCGGTATTTTATTTGCCATCTGGTTAAACGTGTCTTTAGGTGGGGGTACTACTGTAGGAAATAGCCTACTCCAGGAATGTCTCCAGGGCAAATATACAGTGAATTGAATAATAAAGGATGAGAGAATCCTTTGTGTCTTGAAAAGGAACCCTCCGACAACTCTTCGAGACTCTACCTTTACGTCACTTTTTTTCATGGGAATCACCTGGAGGCATACATGCAAATTAATCTTCATTTGTGTGCTTTAATGGTGAGTAATTGGAGAGCTGTTGCGAGTTGAGAACGCAGGGATAACAAATTTGAAGGAGGGTTGAAGAGGAAAGTGTGAACCGTAAATCAACCTGCAGCTCTTTCAGACAGAGTGAGATAATGCAGGATAAATCAGGTGATCAGATAATCCCCGTATCCAAGCAGCACACTCGGGTATTAGCAAAGACGTCTCCGACTGATGTCTGGATAGCGACACAGGGCTAGAGAGCAGTGATTGCCAACAAGTAGATTAGGCCAACATTCTAACAGAGAGAAATCTCCAAGCCTAGGTATTTTGGGATATTATTTTTATGTTTGTTCTCCATCAAAACACTTCACGGGTTTCCGTATAGCAGCATGTAACTTCCCAGTTTGAATGCAAACAGTATTGAATAAAAATAGACCTTCAGAGGCAGGTAGCCATCCTGCTTTCGAAGCCACTTATTCTGCGCTTGTTTTCCTCATAAATACATTTTAACTTAACCTTGTTCAGAGATAAGTGCTTCTAATTTCTATACAGCGAATCATATTGGTTGATATTTGTCTCTTCAATGGTACAGGACCTGTCACTGTTAAAAACTAATAAATAAACATAATTATTTGGCCTAATGTTGGGTGATGGACTGTGGGCGGATAAAGACTGAGCCACGAGTAACAAGTTATCTGAAAGATGAAGGTTCAAACAGGGCAGATGGGATAATCACAATAGGACAACAATTCAATTCAATTTGTTGCACTTTCATGTGTTAATACCGCAGTCGTGACTGGCTATAATGCATTTTTAACCTTCTTGTAGGATTTTTAAGCCTGATATGCAATGGTCTTTTTTCTGAAATCCCCACACATAATGTATTACAAAAGGGCCTACAAATAGTCAAGGTCAGACTTACAATGAGTTTTGAAAAAGCAGAACAATATCGAACAACAAGAATCAAGGCAACCAGTGGCCTGAAAAGTGAATCTGGGGTAACTTGATGAAGTTATAATAGATTATTAATATATTCTTCTCCTATTTGTCCATTCAGTTTCTAACATTCATAATAAATTTAGAAAATATTATTACAAAAATTGTTAAAGTAGGTTTGAGTATTTATTTTGCAACTCAAAAAGGCAGACCATGTCTTCCATATTTTCAACTTCTAGAAGCAGGACCTCTGTGTACCCGGCAGCCATGCAGTCATGCATGCTTGTATGAACTTGTGAACACAGCACTTGGCACACTTAAGACATTCAGTTTTGCTTTTAGATAGAGTTACATATCATTGAGTTAAACACATGATCATTTAGAACTGAATGGTGAAATTCAAGACACGACACCTGCAGTCTGTAAATGGATACAGCGGGTAATTTGCATTGTTATCCAAGGATCTGATGTTCCAATGTTTGGTTGCATCATATACTATTGTAAAAATTCAAGTCCGTTAGAAATTATTTTAGATACAATTGTTTGGTTTTTTAACTTATTTAAAATCATCACTGCAAGATGTGGTGAGTGTGCTGCTCTCTGGACTCTAATACACCAAAAAAGCTAAAACAGAAGTATGCCTCTGTCCCTGTTGACCGATTTGGTCTTCCTCTTTTGGTTTCTGTCTACCCTTTTCTCATGTGCATTCATGCAAATAAACAATTCTACAAAGACCCCCTCCCATAACATGCGCACAGCCATACACACACAAACACACACTCTCCTTTGACCACTACCTGTACATCACCCTCAGGTTTCCCCGCTGTGTGGATATTTACATCACAAGCAGCTGCAGGACTCTGGTGGTCCATTGACACGGAAATGTGCCTGTCACTGGTAAATGCATTATTTACAGCAACACACTGAGAAGTGCCAGTTTCAACGTCTGCCTGAAGAACTTTGTTCTTTTATTTTTCCAAAATCTTCCCCACACATCTTGTGCCTCTGGGTGGTTAACGATGAATTTTAAATCATCAGTACTGTCGTCTTCCGTTCTTTACTGAATTTTTATTCACCTGCTGCAAAGAAAGTCTCACCTTGAGGAAAGTATGTGGTGAAGAGAGATGAAGGAAAAGTTTTGGGATGGTCTCTTGTGTGCCATTATTTATGATGCCTGGCAAGGAGACACAACAGTCCATATCAGAGGCCAAGACACACAGACACAGAAAGAGTGCAGTTGTGAATTTCCCCATGAAATTGCATGGTAGACCTACCTGTGAAACTCTCCAGGGGTTGATGAGGGTGCAGTCCAACAACATCGATAAAGTTAATAAACTTCCATCCATCCATCCATTGTCTACCGCTTATCCTACTCAGGGTCGCAGGGGATGCTGGAGCCTATCCCAGCTGCCATATACAGACAGACAACCATTCACTATCTCATTCACACATCTGGGCAATTTTTCCAATTAACCTGCTGCATGTTTTTGGACTGTGGGAGGAAACCACAGAACCCAGGGGAAACCCATGCAGACACAGGAAGGAGATGCAAATTCCACAAAGAATCGAACCGGGGGTCCCTCCAGATGTGAGAACGAAGCACTAACCATTGCGCCACCCCGGTTAATAAACGTTATCATTTATATTTAGGAACAGGATAAGTCAGCAGTCTGTTGAAATGTCTACTTTTTTCATCTATGCTGAAATATGTCCTAACTGATCCGGACAATGTTCCCAGACACACATGAGTCCAATAAAAATCTTATTAATACCACGGCGAAGTGAAGGCCAAATGCAATGCCAGTGGCATCCAGTATGGATAATAACTCCAGTTCTTAAGAACTGAGAATTGTTACAGCATTTTGCCACCATTCTGGAAGTGATTAAAAAATAGTCCCCACTCAATTGCTTGTGACTGCTGGCTGTGTTGAGAATCCCTTTGCTAATGTAGAGGATTGTGGCAACCCTGATGGAAGCAGGTACACTGCTTATTGAGGAACAAGTGCTCCACATGTGCTATTTTAACAGCCAGTTTTGACCTGCAAGCATGAATGAGACCAAAACCTTGCACCAAAACAGAAACCATATTATTTTCTTTGAACACGAAAACCAGTGAGTAATGGAAACAGTTTGTCATCCAGGATCACACCACTTTAAACAAAATGATCCAAAACACAAAAGGCTCAGGATCTCCATCATTGCCTGAGGGCACAAGCCTCATGCATGAAAGTGCATTACTATACCCGTGAGCAGAAAGCCCTGCATCTGGATGTCATGCCAAGGATTTTCTTTCATGTATGATAATTCATTGTCCTGAGTAATCCTCTTTAAACTCTTATTTTCAGCCATGAATGACTATGTGTACAGACTGGTTCTCTAATGTTACATTGTATTTTTTGGTCCTTAAATGTTGCTGCACATTACACCTGTAATCTCTCCTGTTGTTTCAATGAATCGGGTGCTCACATGTGATTGGTGGTCATCCATGACAAAGTCTGTGAGCTTGAAATTTTGAAACGGCACTTCAACAGCAAGAAATATAAAGAAAAAAATGGCAGTGTATGAAATCACATAAGACAGATGTTTGGGCAAACATATTCTGATACTTGTATATTTTGTGTTTCGGAAAGTATAACATCCCCAATACTGCTAAGAAAGACTAATGCTGTAATCTTTATAAAATGATTGTAAGAGTGAATACAAACCTCGAAACTTGGAGGATCAGTCCAAATTATTTCGGTCATCACTTTCTTCTTTGTTTTTCAGACACAATATAATCTGGTTGTATTTCATTGTGGACCCAATCCTGATCACCCATAAACTATGCCTTGTATTTATTGTGAATAGGGCCTTTATACAGCAGATATTTTGACATGTTATGGCAAGGTAACCATAGAGTAATTAATGGCACTAATTGTGGCTTCATTCCATGCAGGGAACCTCAGCACTGATTTTGTGTGTACTGGCTTACTGCAATGGATGTGACACACTCAAAGGTACAATTTAAATATTTTCACCTGTGTTTTCCTTGCTATTGGAATGTCAGAATGCCTTTTATTAAACATGGCCTATTGATCTAATTAGTTATGGTCCTGTTAGAGTAAGTGTATCAGCATTCCATTGAGCCAAAAGCAAAATATCAGGGCCGTGGCCGGCAGAATATCAGCTGTGTTTACACTAAAAAGTAAATTCAAAATGGTCGCTGTCTAATGGTCTAATGTCTTATTGGACACTGTTAGTCCATTAAAAAGTAATATTAAAATGTGGGGAATATGATCGCAGATGCAATGTTAATATGTAACAAAATCAACAAACATTGCTTACATGACAACATTAACATTAACAGCATTCAAAGAGAAAAAAGACATGAATGTCTATCCAAGAAGCTTCAAAAAGGGCAGAGCTTTACCATCTGCAAGTCCTGCTTTTGATTGCGGGCAATTGTATTCAAACATGACATTCATGATAATGAGATAATTTTTGTTCATAGAAAAATGTTACAGTTGAAACAAGAGGCCTCATGCTAAATGGATTTGGTCCCTCACCATCATCCTATGGAAATGCAAGTTTCACCACTAAGCATGCCATTAAAATGTATCTGTGTTCTGGAGATTACCTTCACATCCAACTAAGTTGTGGACATTTTTCTAATGTACTCGTCAAACATAGTGAGGAAGTTAGCATTGCTCATTCGTACAGCACCTTTCAAAGGGACCCTATTGCAGGTTGGTTTAGAGGAAGCCAGGAGGTTGCTATCAATCCATCCAGACTCAAAATTGATGAAAAAGAGAAAATGAATAAACCAGAACAAAATTCACTTGCCGAGCTATGCTGCTCCCAGGAGAGAGGAAAAACAAAAGAAATGGCTTATAGCAAAACCAGAGTTCAAGGAATGAAAGAGAGGTGTGATGTTTTCAATTATGGAGCTACTTTGAGGGAGTATGTGCACAGTATTGCGTTAAAGTTAATTTTCATAAGGGAAACCTAATAGATAAGCATATGCATTACACTAGTAACAATTCAAACACCAAAGACCTTCTATTTTCAAAGTGTGGGATGCTATTCAGACTCCCCATACTCCTTTTGAGCCTACATCTTTCAAATGTATTTGAAGCCATATATCTGACCAATACATGATGATAAGGCTGATCAAAATGGCCTCAGACTAAGACACCAGGCAAGAATCAGACTTTTCCTTTGAATTTAATTTCTAAGGTAAGCATGGCCTTTACTTGGTGCTATGTGGGGAGTAAGGGAAATCAAGTAAGAGTATGTGGTTTCCATGGTGACAACCCCATAATTAAAATAAGGGATTCTCTGCCAGCATTATGTACTATGTAAGCTTCACCAGTTGGTTGAAGCTGAGGGAAGATTGGCGCATCTTACTTTCATGTGTAAGATGGCAGCTATGTTAATGTTACTCTCACCCGTGCATCAGCTTCACTTTGCCTGTCTAGTAGCCATAGCAACCAGTAATTGTAAGTGACATTGTTGGCTTTGTATTTATATGGTGAAAGTGATGCCAGAACCGCCAGAGTAATAAAACTGCAGCTTTTCCAAATATTTAATTAAGATAACCCATTTGCTGCACATTCTAATTTGATTATTGAAATGCTGAAAATTTGTTTTTTAGGAATATTATAAATTTGAACTACGAATGCTTTCCTACTAGCAGTTAGGAAAGGATTTGTACACTGTTACATGGCAGCAGTAGCATGGGGTTCAAGGGACAGCACATGGGCCAGCAGTAGAGGGCTATGGTGGCCCTCATTTCTATAAAGTGGAAACATGGTGCGTGATGAGTTAGTCAAAACCACTGCTCCTTTGCATTGACGGAGTGACTTGGATTGAAAAGCAATTCAGTTGAAGTGGCATCTGTTAAGGATGCCTCGAAGACACCTCCTGCTAGCTGTATTCTGGGCATGTCCACCTGGCGAGTCTGTGGTCGCCCCAGAATACATTGCAGGGATTATATTGATTCTAGCCTCTGAATACCTTGGAATCCCCAGGGGAGAGCTTGCATGTGATGGTGGAAACAAGGACAACGGAGCTGACCGGTGGGAAAATGAAGATGAAGCCATTTGGGCTCTAGATAAGCTTCAAGAAAATTTCTATTTCTTGGAGTTTTTTAAAAACCTTCTCTGATAACCCCCAATGAAGGCTGGACCATAGATTTTTCCCCAGTTTTGCTTCTCCTATCTTGCCACTATAACAGAAATATATAAATTTGTAGATTTTATTTTCACAATAAGGAGTACGATTGTCAGTTTAATTCCATTGTCAGTCACACGCGGAAATTTGTAACATTACTTGTATGATTTTCATCCTCCATTGTGCATTATATCGTGTGATGCAATTAATTAAAAACACATTGGACAGCAGGTCAGGTGATCAGACGAGAGCGTCATAGGGAAGTGAGACTCCATCAAAGTTTAGAAACGACTATCCCATGACGATGTGTTGATGTGGACTGTTTCATTCCCCCGCTATCGCTATTTGCCAGCAGCGAGCCTCCGTGGGTGAGGTTTTATGGTAGTTGGCATCCACAGTTGCATTACTACCTTTCAAGTTCACATTCTCCCTCAGTGTTCATCAATGTCAAAGATGTTTTTCATGTCTAGTTGTCCCTCTTTTCTTCTTTAAGCTCCTTTCCGACAAATTTGTCATTTCTTACAGACACGATTGTCATGTTCAGTGGTCTTTAAAAAAACTCAAAGTTTTAAAAACTCAAAGTAATTTTTTCCACTCACCACATTCTCCAAACCCTAACACACTGTACCTCTGCTATTAACCATAGGCATTGTCTGTCTTTTGCATACATTTTTCTGCACAATAATTTGCTTCACTGTCAAAGCCTAGGTTCATCTTATTGCTCCCTTCAGTGAGCAATGCACTATGGTCTACGCAGTCCTCAGCCTAGTCATCATTGCCTCTTCTTTATATTTCTTTTCTGTTACGTATTCTGGCCCGTCCACCGACTCCTCACTTTCAGTCCACCATCCCACTGCAGCTGCCACTTATGATTTAGCTATTTGGCTCCATGATGTTTTCATTTTGACATGAATATTTCTCCTTTCATTTCAGTTCACCTCCTCTTCAACTTTACAAGACAAATAAATGCAATAGTCATGGATTATTTATCAGTGCCAGCAGTCACAGATATATCACTGTTAGATGATACATGTGTTGCTTCTTGAAAATATATCAGGCTCAAGATGATTTTTTAAATTTAACAAATACTTTATTCAATTATTAATGACCTCATGGTCAGCCAGCAATTCAGGAATCTCCATACGCTGTAGGTTACTTTTTGTGCGAAGAGGGAGCCATGATTATTCAGCTGCTGGAGTTGTTGTAGTAGTTATACACTTTATTAAATAAGGTTCTGCAGATGTTTGGTATGTATGTTTGTGTATGTGTGTCTGTGTGTGTGTGTGTGTGAGAGAGAGAGAGATGAAGACCTGATGAGCATTTTCCACCTGTTCCCCAAAGCCAATCAACATGGCTTTGCTGGTATTTGGCAGAGTGATCAAGTAACAGATGATTACCTCATTGTCCTGCAACCATATTTGGCCACCCCACAACACCACAGCCGGATCCATCAGCCAGAATCAACCCTTAATGAAATACTGTATCCAAACATCCCTCTTCTCTTGCAGGCAAGAATCTGATTAGCTCTCTGGTTGTGTGGTATTTGGAGCAGCTGGGCAGCATCGCTGCAGATGCTGACTGACAGCTCCTTTTATCTCAGGCCCGGACCTGTTCCTTTTATGTGTTCCAGCCTCACATGGTGAGAGATGCATAGAAAAAGATGCAGACTACATAATATTGCATGTCATCTGGCAGACCGAGAGCAAGATCTTTATCAGAAAATACTGTGATGATGGCAAAGTAAAAGCGCACTTTTGATTTGTTGGTTAAGCCCTTGGGGAATGCACTACAAAAATAAAATCTATTCACAGGTCATACTAAATGCTAGAAAAAATATGAAATGATGTTAAAACTCAAAGATAAGAGGAAACAATACAGCATCCAACAATAATTTATGAATGTGCTCAACACTAAAAGTCACATCTGGGGCAATCCTGGTTCAAGAGATGTACTGTCTCACATACAGTAACCCCCCCCCCCCCCCCCCACCCACACCCAAAACCCACCACAAATATTAAAAAAATTAAAAGAAAAAAACATAAAAAAAAAAAAAAAAAAAAAAAAAA